>WOVY01004149.1:0-21626 GCA_013436015.1 Rhipicephalus annulatus
GCGTCACTGAGCACAGCGAACGAAAAGTATTTCTTGTTCAACCACACCGAAGGAGACACAATGAGCGTGCTCGACGGCCATGAACTAGATCTCTGCACAGCACTGTGGGCAGCTGCTTCGTACTTTTGCCGACCTGAGCATGCGATTACTCGATGAAGAAAACGCATGACTACTCAGTCACACAGGTGTCGTAATGTGTTAAGCATTTACAATGAGTGGCACATCAGCAATTGATGTTTCACTCATTATAACTGTCACACCGTACCTCAATATAATTAGCTATCTGTGTAGCAAATATTCGAGATGTGATAGTTCTAGAAATGTACTTGCAGAATGTCATGTTTGGCGAGATGGTGCACATCTTAACAAAATAGGCATCAGCGTCTCCTCAAAATATTTATGTATTAGAGTGATTGCTTATTTTGAGATAGGATTGCAAAAAGTTTCTTTTTTTACCAGTTCGCATATACTGTGCCCTGTTTTTGTGCGCATACATGAAAACTGCATGTTCGGCTGATGTGTTCAATATAAACTAGTTTTTTACAAAAACCCTTTGGAGTCAGGTAAAGTCTTCATTCCAGTGTTTCTATTCACCTACGCCACAAATATTCCGTCACTCTCAGAATGTAATGTGCATATACGAGCATGCGTAAGGTCTTCTACTTGGAGGCAAAATTTTCACCACTGTGTCACCCTACTTGCTCTAACATTTTGTTCGATTCCGTATGTGATGAAGCTTTGCGGCGCATGCGAAAAAAAACGTTATTGCAAGAGAGAGAGATAGGTTTATTTACAGGAAGGCAGAGAGGTTGGCCTGAGCGATTGCTTGCTCTAGCCTGCTACTCTACACGGGGGAGGGAAAAGGGGTGAAGAAAAGACTAATGGATGATGATGGTGAAGTAGAGAGGTGAGTATGTAGAATTATTTCTAGCTGAGACAAATTGCCTAGCAGCGCATATAGTCCAGGTTGCTTCCAAAATTGTTATAATCGCTCTTATGACCACAATTGCACTGTTGGTGTCTGGCCAAGGCCCAACACGGTCTCATCAGTTAATGACCCACTGCGATATCGTTCACTAGGAGAGATCAGTGTTTGTCATTCACGTGCGTATGCTGTGTAGACACAAAATATGTGCTCAAGTGCTTTGGCACATCACAGTGTTCACAATTAGGACCGGTGTCACTGCGACCGATGATATGTGCGTAAGGTCAGGTGTACGCCACACCAAGACGAATGCGGTGGATCATATTTGTTAGTTGCCATTTAAATTTAAGGGGCATGCGGAACCTCATATCCGGGTCCCATTTGTGAAGTCGTCCGTGTCGCCGTTCTGGTTCGGTCCAGTACTGAAATGTATAGCTGAGTATCACGCAGCGAAGCAGCTGGGGCGTTCGTGTCAGCTCGTCAAAACACAATGCGTACTTTCAGGGGCACTGCTTAAGGCATTTTTAGCTTCAGTGTCTGCCTCTTCGTTTCCCATCACGCTGCAATGCGCGAGAATCCACTGGAAAGTGATAAGATGGCCAATTGTTGAAGCAACCTGAATGAGTTCTGCGATTTTCTATTGCCGAGATATAATACATACCTTGCTTCTTGTTGCAATTATTGGTTTGCAAATCGTGTTTTGCATCACAAAAATTGTCCAGGCTCGAGGTCGCTCTACGGAAATAAATCTTTTTGCCTCCCGGATAGCGACAAGCTCTGCCGCAGTTGATGTGGTTTTATGGTACACTTTGAATCGTCGAGCGATATCCATGTCTGGGATGACAGTTGCGGCGGTGGAGTTGTTAGACCCGAAGGTGGACGCGGCGGTGTACACGTGCAGAGAATCACCTTACGTTGTATAAATGTGATGTAGGGTCAGTTCTCTGAGGCCAACAGAAGAAATGAGCGACTTCTTCATAATTCCAGGTACCATAAGACAAGCAGGTGATTCAGGCAGGACCCATGGAGGCACTTCAGGAACATTCGGCGGGGAAAATCTTGTTCGTAGAATATTCTTATGCCACGATATTACTCTTGAGAAACTGCACTCTCGGTGAGTGGCGGGTATTACTGATAGTGGGTGCTATCTGTGTCGCTTCAGCGATCGAAGGTGAACTTTAAGTAGATCGCAGAGCGTGTATACACTACAGACTGGACAAGCCCGAGCCCTTACGATTGTCCTATTTGTTGAAGTATAGCGCGGTAGACCCAAGCATCTTAAGCATTGAGCTTGAACACTCTCTAGCGTCTATACACAACTAGGTCTCATATTAGAGAGCACCAGCATACTGTATCGAAGACAGAGCATTGTACAATTGAAGTAACAATTCTTCTGAACGGCTCCATCTTGCTCCTGCCGCGTGGCGAAAAACAAGAGCAAAGCTCTTCAATTTAGATTTAAGTACTGCGACATGTCTCGTCCACGATAAATCTCTGTGAACGACAATCTCAAGAAACTTGTGGTGCATTACAGCAGGTATCACTGTCCCCTTAATAAATATCGGGTAATGTGACATATGCTTGCGCGTGAATGCAAGCACTGCGCATTTGTAGATTGAAAGAGTGAGCCCCTGACGTCGTAGATATTTGTATGTGATTGTCAATGCACGCTGTAGTCGAGCTCGCTATTGCGGACAAGTAGTTCCGGATGAATGCGATTGCAAAATTAAGCAATAACATTCTTGACAGAACGACTCGACTTTGGTCTGCGGCTTTCTTGCGTTGACGTTTCGGTGGGTGGCGAAATCCTAGAGGCGCGTGTTCCGTAAGGCGTCAGTGTAGTTTAAAGAACATTGTAAAATCAAAATTGTCAGTGTCCGCGGGAGTGCACTCGGGAGGTCCTGTTTTCTTGAAGCACACAAGAACTTTGGATGAAAAAAAATTTGCGAATACTTGCACGAGGAAGAACACTGAACTCTCAAGTTTGTTCATTGGCATATAAAGGCACCTGAAGCAACGAAACTTTGGAACAAAAGGTTGAATATTTTGTGACGGGACCCTGGTACGACGTTCGAAGGATTCATTGAAAATTTTTACGCAAGGGCAAATACGCCCTAGCCTTCCAATGTCCAGAATTGTATTGAGAAAGCAACACTTGTAGCCAGACTTAAAACAAAAAAATTGGAGGACGTTTCAGCTTGACCTTCAACAATTTAGCTATATAGTGACATCCTGCTTCAATGTGCACTTGAATCGCTTAGAGCTCAGTTTTTATTGCACGATGTTGCTCGAAAAGTTTAAAGTGTGGGTTACTACAGCGTAACGCATTAAGGTGAAAGTTGCCCCGCCTTGATGGTCTAGTGGCTAAGATTCTAGGCTACTATCCCGCAGCTCGTGGGATAGAATCCCGGCTGTGGCGGCTGCATTTTTTCTGGTCGCAAAAGTGCTGTAGGCCCGTCTGCTCAAATTTGGGTGCATGTTAATGAACTTTAGAAGACTGAAATTTCCGGAGCCCTCCAAAACGGCGTCTCTCATAATCATACGGTGGTTTCGGGAGATTACCCCCCCCCCTATCAATCAAACTTGAATGTTGCTCGTGCCAGTGAAGATTAGCCTAGGGCTGAATATTCTAAACACGTTTTAAACCACATGCAATTATGCGCGTTAAATCTTTTCGAACTTACTATGCATCTACTATGCAATCTTGACGACATACATGAGTAATGTGGGTGCCTTTTCTAAGGGTGGCTAACATTAAATAGCGAAGTCACCATGATAGTCACATGTCGTGACGCCCGAAGCGAATGAATGGTTTGTACCACACAATACAGGACCTTATGCAACCTTGCTGCCATCTGCCGTCGCGTGCGTACTACCAAGTGAAACGCTGTGAAAGGGGCGTATTGCGCTTAGTCCGCATGTGCTTACGTATATTTGTGTACGTAAGATGTTTCAACGTGAGACACTCGAAATGCTTAGACAAAACAAGTAAGCCGTCAATTTTGCCTCTTCTTTTTTTCAAGCTGTCAACGTTTCAAAATGTGCTCCAGATACTGCTACCGGAAACGTCCTTGCATTCGCCTTTCAAGGAAACTAAGACGTGCAATAGCGTTGTTTATTAGTGTTCCTAGAAATCGATGCATGCCAGATTAATGTAGTTTTTGCCACATCCTCACTAGCAGCCATTTACGAAGTGAAGGCGACTCGTACACTTTACGCAGAAGCCACCTTCTCGCAACGAGCTTTATTGCGGCTGATTGCACGCACCTGCAATTCTTTTATTTACCGAGCATATCTAATACCTCAAAAAACGCCTGCAGTCATGTGCAAGTCATACCACTAACGGCAGCTTGTCACACTCCAAAAGAGAAAACAAACAACATAAAAAAAGATGCCTTTAGCACCGTTGCTCCCTTCTTAGAAAAAACTGATGACGCGTCTTTGCACCTAATTCAGCGTTTGTCCCGCTATTTCAACGTAATAACAAAAAGACAATGGAAAAAAAAACAAAGGCACGCGCTATTAGCTGCGATAGAGTTTGTTGCGCGAAGGTAGCTTCCGCGTAAAACGTAGGAGTCGCCTTCCCTGGTAAACCGCTGCTAGCAAGAAAGTTACAAAAACTGCCTTGCTTTGGCGTGCAGCAGTTTGTGGGAACACAAATACAAATGCTATCGCACGCCTCACTTGCTCAAAAAGGAGAACGCAAAGACGCGTTTCGGGAGCAGTAGCCAGAGCGCAAGCTGGGAACATCCATAGCTTGAAAAAATGACAGGGGAGAAAATTTACGGCTTACTTTTTCCTTCAGAATTTTGAGCTCCTCTCTGTGTGGTGCGAAACGCGCAGCAATACCTGGGCATTTCGATGATAAGCCAATAAACGCCTCACGTCGATACGTCTACGTATGCAAATACATAAACACATGTGGACCTGCGCGGACTGTGCGTACTGCGCCGCGCTGAGCCTTTAACATAACAGCAATGCACAAGACGGCCGACAGATGGCAGCAATTGAGCATAAGGTCTAATACAGCGATGTTATATGTGTTGTGGAGCCTATATAGAGGACGCGTGTGTTTGTAAAGCATTACGTTATTTTCGCTGCCCTTACAAACAAAGGGAGTTATTTTAACTGCGCAGGTGTATAGCTGTAAGGTAGAACATCTGCATTCCACGCAGACTACTGGGTTTGATCCTCACTAGGACCCAGAGCTTATTATTATTATTTTATTGCATCTTTCTGAATTATTCGGTCATGCATAAAAGACAATTTTTGACTCACAGCCAACGATGTCGACAATCGGCAACGAAGCTTGAGTTTCTGCGAAAGAAGCTCGTTAACGCGATTGTGATTATAATATCTCAGGTATGAGCCAGTGTTTCGGCAGAAATTTTCGTCATCACAACGAATATGGGTCTTCATGTGAACATCTTACTTCAGAGATCTTTTCTGTGACTTTGATTTCTAACATACACAGTTTGCATAATAATATGCATATTGAGTAATATGCATATTAAGGCAGCTTACCTAACGGCACGCAGATACAGTTTCTTAAACTTTGCAGTGCTTAAACTGGTTTATAGTAAGCAGCGTGGCGAAATAAGAATACAGAAAATGATAGACTAAACACAGAGGCTACCTGCAATAAGGTTACTAATAGCGATTCCGTGGTGAGCGGAGACTAGTCGTCCGAACATTTCGCAATGTCAACAATCGATAGGCTACCTGCCGCTCTTTTCAAATCTATTGCGACACACCTTGCAAATGATTAATTCAGTCGATATGCTTCCGAAATCATAGCAGCGCTTTTCATGCCACACGGCGTTAACATCAGCTGCAATTTGCGATGGTCACGAAACACCTGCCACAGCAACAAGCTTGGCACAGCTATCCGAACGTACAAATATACAAACAAAGCTGGGTACCCATTGTGAGGGTGTTCCCACTTACAGATGAAGTAGCATCTGTACAGCAGTAGACGTCGCTTCGCTGTGCGGCGGCAAGACCTCATAAAAGTGCCTCTTCAGACACTTCATCGTCATGATCGCAAAAACCAAGAGTGTCGATGCCTATTGTCTATGCTATACCACTCAAATATATAAAATATGTGACCTCCCGAAAAACGCACGCACATGTGAAGAATAGTTTCGCGCTATCACTTATCTGCTTTTGTGTTAGCAGAAACTTAGTCATTGTAGATCTGCCTAGGGGCACCTTGATAGTCTTCTTTCTTTGTTTACGGTACTCTTTCAAATAGACCACTGAAGATAGTAACAATGCTGTACCCACTTCAAACAGCCCTCAAATCAATGAAAGGTGAATTTTTCAGAAATAGACTTGATTCTTGTTGACAAGTGCAAGATGATAATAAGGAAGAACTACAGAAATCAGTGAAAAAATAACAACGAAACTCAGTAATACAACACTGCTGTGAGGTCATTTTCAATGAACGACACTGTGTACACGTGAGGACACCATATAAGTTATTCATCCTACAATTACACCCTAAAAAAGAGCGAGTAAAAAGGGTGTTTTTTTGTCCCAAAACAATAATCGTCATATATATTGCCTTCCATCTTGCGCTATCGCCCCGAGCCCGGTACATTCCGGTCACGATCGACATGCCCATTATAAGGGTTACATTGCATTCTCGATAGGAAAGTGGCCAGCGCCTAGTTTTCAAGAAGGAAGCGCACGCAAGCCTGATGACGATTACTGTTGTGAGAAAAAAGACACCCTCTTACTCGATATTTTTTAGAGTGTAGTATCAATGTCTTACCCAAGATTTCCCGGTCGGTAATACAAACATATGTGCGTAGGAGATACAGTGAATACACCTTTGAAACATTGCTAGCGTCTGCGATCAATATTGTACTTTGAACAATGATAGTCAGTAAATTTGTCTTCGACAGAGCCCTGACGCGAAGCTCACATGTGCAAGCTTTGGTGAAGATCACATATCATTGTTGCACCTCTTTTGATCGCTTCGAATCGCTTTATCTTCTTCTCGCCTTTATATTTTACGACTCCCAACACATGCCTCATACGCGCGACCCTGATAAGACCAGTGAAGGAGCCGCAACAGAGGATCGCTTTCTACAACACGGTTTTCTGTGTTCATTGTCAACATCTTTTTAAGGCAGCAGCAAAGCAGCACCTATTTTTGGCACATCGTCGACAAAGGGCCAAAAAAAGTTACTATTCTGTTTCCACAGATTCTGGTAGCTTTCACAATGCCAGTTCTTTTTGATAAATCTGTAATGTGGCCAGTGCTGATTTCGTCACAGAAAGTAAGCGTTTGGCTCTCTAATATCTTTTACACGATTACGAAGGTAAATTTTTATTTAAATTGTAACTTATTATAGAAAATGCGTGGTCCGAATTGTTTTCATTACTCATGTATCCTCTAATTATTTTCTGTGAAATGAGGTTAATTCTTTGCGTGAAGCTGTGTTGAGTACCAGATAATGGAGATGAATAAAAAAAACTTATAGCTGTTCTGGGTAAGCAATTTAGTATATTTCGTAGGAATAATGGTGTGACAAACTCGGGGGACAGCTCCCAGCAGCGTCTGATGATGGTGATGAACAATCTTTCGAGAATTGAAATATGAAAAAACGAAAATCGCAATAGCTAATTTTATCGCACGAAAGAAAAAATTGCATGCTTTCAAAGCATACTCTAAACACACCACCGACTCTTAACCTTAGCCTGGAGATTTAAGTGAGCAGAGTGTCTAGCGCTCACGTTTATACGATCATTCTGACTTCTATATTGTACAGCAATTTGCAATGCCCAAATATTAAATTTCAATATTGAAATAACTTTAAATTTCGAAGTGGTCCTATGTTTAATTTGATCGCCGAACAAGAAAACGTTAAGCAGCCACTGCGTGTAGATGATGTCGGCTTTAAATGCGTGTTTTTTGAAAAACCAGATGATTCTGTTATTTTGAAAATATGTTTTCAAATAGCTTGGAGGACATAGCGCAAACTAGGTGAAATAGTTGAACTTTCGAAGACTCATTTTGATATAAATGTAGCTTCAGAGAATCGGCACTAAAACCGCGTTATATTATTAGGTTGATAACTATGTACAATCACATTATAATAGTCGATTGACAGTGACATGCTACAAGCATACCGTTACGAATTTTCTGTCGTTCCTTCTATTCCTGTTTTGCTCGCAGGATGGTAGGTAGCGGCAGGTTAAGAAATAAGATCATACTGCCCTCTTCCTTACTCTTACCATTTCACTGTTGATGGAATTTGTGAGCTTGCACGTACACTAATTTGCAACCGGATGTGAGATGGATTAAGTGTACATTGCTGACAAAGGCACTGTGCCTGTACAGGCTCGTGCTTACTGTGCACGAGTATGACTTGTAAATGTAAAGCTGAAGGTCAATAGAATTATTTTTAGCTTTAGGAAGACCACCCTATCTAAATATGGCTCGACAACGTAACGCCATGTCTAGTCTTCCAAAATAGCCTAGGGGCAAACGATTCGGACTAAGTATCTCTATAAATACATGCCAGAGAAATGTCGTGACACCCTCCTAAGCAAACTTCCATGAACCAGGCAATTTTCCTTACTCTTGTAAATTATCTTTTATTCAAAGTACCTATTGACAAAAAAGCACTCTGAGTCTCGCGTTTCATTTTTTTCACTAATGCTATAAACACAAATGGTTAAAGGGATGCTTTTGTACGCACTTTTTTATCACAATTTTATCAGTGGTGTTTTTTTTGGGGGGGGGAGAAGGGGGGGTTTGCGCTTCAGCTAGCTTGGTGTATTCGAAAATAAGTTAGTTTGACTCGACAGGCAGGTAAATAGAGACTGTCATATTTATACAATTACACATCACTAAATCTTAATACCGGAAACAGCGCAAATCACGTTTGCATCATGTCCCGTGACTCGGGCTGATCTTACCTTGCTAGGTCGGCGTCAGACCGGCACTATGTAAGCTAAAACCCTCTTGAAAATTTTGGCGCAAGCACAGAGAGACACAGAAGAGAACACAAAGAGGCGCAATCAAACTGGTTTGTTCTTGGAAAAAACGTTCACTTTAACGATTCGGATCTGCGCTCTCTGGCCATCAAATAACAAATGCACTGCGTACATATCACAAATGACGATAACAAGTTCGTTGAATAACAGACATAAGACAATGAACTTTTTTTTTGGTGACCAGAAAGCCCAGATCGTAGGGGTATAAAGTGAATGTTTTCGAATCATAACCAGCTGTTTGATTGCACCCGTTAGTGTTCTCTTCTGTGTTCCTGTGGGCTTGCTCGAAAATTTTGAAAGATGAATATGTTCCAACTATATATATATATATATAGGCCGAATCGCCGTTATGCTAGAAACCTTAGCCTTGCGAAAAACACGCTTAAACCAATAATTTGAAACTAATGCCTAGCTTTGGTTCTTGAGGGTCTCGACATGTGCGACGATCATCCTGCACGATCATCCTCCTTGCCTGTTAGCATATACTTACAACTCTGTTATTCTGAATTGCACACGTAATTACGCTTTAATTTCTATCAGTCTTTAAATACTGCTTGTACATCTCCTCTTCACGCTTTTTTACAGCCGAGTAACCATTTTCCCATGGGCACAGTGGGCTGTACGCACTTTTTCATTCGTGCTGTGCTCGCACTTTACACTGTCACGGCAGCGCAATCCCAAAACCAACATAGGTGCCACGGAAACACTATGCTTCCTCGGGGCTTGGTCCACGAGATACGGAGCTACAGACCCATCGTAAAAAAGATCATACATGTGGTTGTGCACGGAGCCGAGCAGAATGTTACGTACAATGAACTGGCCAGCTTCGTGGACAGATTTGGTGCTAGGCCGTCCGGAAGCAAAGCTCTGGAACACTCGATCGACTACATGGTCGACATTCTGCGTCGGCAGAGACTCGACTCTGTGCATACGGAGGAGGCAAGTATCATAAACTGGAGAAGAGGGCACGAAGAAGCATGGATTGTGAGGCCCAGGAAGAAGAAAATGAGTATCCTTGGATTGGGAGGCAGCGTGGCCACGCCAGCGAAAGGTATCGAAGCGCCTGTGTTGGTAGTTAAATCCTTTGAAGAACTTAAGGAAAATGCGAAGAGGTAAGTATACATTGCATTCATTTGTTTCACATTGAATCCGCTCGGCTTGAAGAAGTATGTAATGCAGTGAGAAAAGCCACAATGTCCACCCATGACATTTGTCAGGGACAGTATGCATTGCATGAAGAGGGTATCGAAAAGACCTTATTTTTGCGCTAAAATAAAAAGAATTATTTCAAGCTTTCCTGGAGAAACATATCTTATTGAGATACTTTACAATGTTAAGTTTAGATTTCCTTTCATTATAGTTTGTATCTTTTATGCGGACTATATTACGTCAATTTTCTCACGTCTGGGCGTAACAACTATTCATGAAATTGAAGAAAATTCATGTTTGCTCTAATTCATCAGCCAGGTTTGAAGCATGGTCTTAATTGGCACCACATCAAGACCAACGGGATATTTTGCCTAAGTTGGCACAACTAGTTCACTACTCTTGCACATCACCAAACTTCTACCACTTGTCAGGTTCCTTCCTTAACTCTTAAGCAAGAACAGGACGCAGAAACATTTATTGGCAGAAAGGGGTACGTATAGTGCGGAGATAGGTTTTTTCACGCAACTCTCATCTAGCAGAGCTGGGTGCCCTCAGTTCAGAACTCCACAGGTAGTTGCCACCCAGTGCGCCCGGTCGATCAAACTCATTCCCTGGCCGGAAACTTCCCCTACGGCTCCACAGTTACGGAGGCAATAACAGAAAGGCACTAATGCACACGACATGAACACGGCGGACCGATATGTTCATGTAGTGTGTGTTAGCCTTGGCTACTCGGCGCAAGCAAAGCCTTTCTTTTTTGAGCGCCACCGTTACTTTGCATACTTTTAATATTTGCTAAAAAGTATTGTGATAGACGCATTGAAGTGAGTTTATATATATCCGTGTAATATCGCTTTTAGAGGACGAAGACGAAGTGTTGCTGTAGCTGAGTGTTTGGCGTTCATCTTCAGACTTTTCACTTATTTTCGCAGTTATACGGGGAACATAGTTCCCTTTTGGGCGGCGATGGAAGTGGACTCATCTGCACGCCCACCCGCATTCCCGGCGACAGCACCGGCAGCCTCAAGGAAGCGAAACTGCCTTTCCAGTGACAGCGAGGCTATCCTCGTTGACACTGCGGAGAACGTCGACAGCTCCGACGAAGAATACGTGACCGCCATGAGCGAGAAAGCAAAGCGGAGGATGCCCAGGGCATCCATGGACGCATCTGCTGGCAGGGCCCCGCAAAGCCCGCTGAAGTACACCGTCCTATTCTTGCCTACGCCACCATCCATCAACATGAGACTACTGAACAGGCAAGCTGTATCTTCAGAGCTCGAGGCACTGTTGCCGAACAGTATTAAGAATATCAGAGTGAATCCCCGGAAAAATGTTGTAGCAGTGGACGTCACTCAAGCGTCAGCGTTAGATTCACTGAGCAAAGTGACCGTTCTTCGCGGCATGGATGTTCACACTATCATTCCGCTAGGAAATCAGGCAACTACAGGCGTCATATATGATATCGATGTGACCATATTGAACGAAGATCTGCCGATTTTTATAAAGCCTGCTAATGATGGGCCCAAATACTGCAGGTGTGCCGTCTAGGAAAGCCGAGATGTGTGAAGATAGACTTTAAGAGTGATTGCCGGCCGACACATGTTAAGGTGGGTCATTTCCTACGTGCTGTGCGGCCATTTGTCCCTAAGCCGCTTCAGTGCTGAAAATGTCATAAATGTCATGTGAGCGCCCGTCTGTGGAAATCCTACAATATGTTCTCGTTGTGGTGCACCACACTCTGCCTACAACTGTAAGTCTAATTCCTATATTTGCCCGAATTGCCAAGGGCCCCACTACACCACATCAAAAGAGCGTCCAATAATAAGGCAGGAGATTTCTGTTTTGAAGAAAATGGTGAGGGACCATTCGACTCACCGAGAAGCGGTTGCTGTCGTCAGGCGACATCGTTCTCGTCGCCGACGCTCATCTACAAAGCCTGCCAACGGTAACAAGTCTTCTGTAAAGCCTCCTTTCGTTGAATCGGCTTCACCACCACCGCCGGACAGAAGGAACACGTGCACTGATAATGCTGCCCCTGAAAATGATGCTCTGGAAGAAGCATGGCCATCAATTTCAAGGATAATCCTTGCAAAAAAAAAAACTGGAACGTGCACCGGTAGCACAACTTTCTGCATCTCGCCAAGATGAGGCGACAGAGCGTGATCGAGAAATTTTGACGATGATCAAGTCTCTCACCATTGCCAATCGTGCGCTTATAGGCAACACGAACACGCCCACAGCACGATGCGCAGTGCAAGTATTGGATGCCCTGAGTCCAGTGCTTGCCAACTTCGCACAGACGAAATGGCTCTTTCACTGCCTTCATCCCGAGACGAAGTACGTAGTGCGATAATTTTACAGTGGAATGCCAGAGGACTTAAATCACGGATGTCATGTTTTCGACATTACGTTTTCCGCAACAGATTTACTATATTAGTAATATGTGAACGAAACTTGTCAAAAGCGATGAGGCTTTCTGGCTATGAAGCCTTCACTTCATCGACTTGTGGTGAGCCCAGCAAGTATTTATATATATCCGCACAGATTTAACCTACATTCCACATTTGGTGCAACCCCATAACGGAAACCAATACATTTGCCTCCGCGTTGCAAAAGAAGAGGGTAGCCTTCACGATTATCGGCGCATACATCTCACCATCTGGTCAGCTCGATGGTGAAAGACTACATGACATCTTGACCGCTACACCTGGACCGTGGATTGTTATTGGTGATTTCAATGCTCATCACTTGCTTTGGGGAAGCACAAAGTCTGATTCCAGAGGTCGGAAACTTGCTGAATTCGCCTCACGCCACAAACTTAACGTTATGAATGACGGCAGTCCAACGTATTTGCGTGGTTCGAGATACAGCAGTTGCTTGGATCTTGCATTGGTGTCACGGCAATTCACCCAACAAGTGCAATGGTTCATTTATATTGAGACTCACGGCAGTGATCATATTTCAACGTATCTGAAGGTCACAGGTTTTGCAACTTCCTCTTCATCAACTAACAGAAGAGTTGATTGGACAATGTACAAGGCAAATGTTGAAGAGGCATGCGATAATATCGCGTGCAGCCTCGAAGAGGTTAATGAAAAATGTGATGGAAGAGGTTACGTGCGCCTTTAAATACACATCAAAGCGTACAGAATTTAATATAGAACTTGAACGACTACGAACGATTCGAAGGCGGGTGGAGAGGAGTTACAGGCGCACTAATTCGATTCATGACCTCAGAGACGCTCGACCGTCTACAAAAGAAAATCCAACGTCGAATGGACAAGCTGTAGGACCAACGGTGAAAGAAAATTTTGTGAATCACTCGATCCTCGCAAGCCTATGTTCCATATATGGAGGACGGTGCGTGGCCTTGGCTCGACTCCATAACAACGTCCATTCAGCACATTGGTTCTCCATCAAGGCCGTCTGCAGGTTGACGTTGCTGAAGATTTCTGTGTGAGGATTGCGGGCAATGTGGTTGCCATGAGTGACGAAGTTCTCGGGGATGTTCTTGTAGCACGTGTTTCTGAACTGATATGCTTTTCTCACTCGAGGAACTGGATGCAGCTCTAGCCAACTGCAGACTTCATCGTCACCTGGGCCGGACGGTATTACATACGCTGCTTTATGCCATCTTGGAAGACGCAGCCGAGACCAGCTAATAAAATGCTACAACCAGTCATGAAACGATGGCGTCGTTCCAGAAAGGTGGAAATCAAGCCGCTTGGTACCAATCCTCAAACATGGAAAGTAGCCGCTTGATCTGGCATCATATCGACCCATTGCGCTATCCAGCTGCGTGGGAAAAAATGGAAAGAATGGTTCTGACACGCCTCGAGTGGTACCTTGAACGCTATAATATATACCCAGAAGCCATGGCTGGTTTTCGAGAGGCTGCTCTTCTATTGATAATTTCATCGACCAGGTAACCTCTGTGCAACAACAGAAATGCCTCAAGCGCATCTCGGTTGCAATGTTCCTCCATAGAAAGGTGCATACGACTACGTAACGCCTGATGCCATCCTAGATGCCTTGGCGAACATTGGGATCGGTGGAGAAATATTTCGATGGATTTAGAGCTACCTACAGAAGAGATCCTTCTTTGTGCTCACTGCGGAAGACCGCACCGTTGATCATTACACCGCTCGTGGCGTTCCACAAGGCGGGGTTCTCAGCCCTACGCTTTTAACCTCACGATCATTGGCCTTCTACAAAGTCTACCTCGATCCATCAATACCTCTACTTACGATGACGATATATGTATCTGGGCTTCAGCAGTGACACGACTCCAGGTACGCGCACGGCTCCAAAAAGCAGCGAGAATAACGTCGACGTACCTCCATGCTCGAGGCCTCACGATTTTCACCTAGAAGTGCGCCTTAGTCCCTTTTACTCGCAGACCCATATCTGTTATCCTGTTTCCATCGACAACGTGAACCTTTCGTATACAAGACGTCACCCTTCCTGGGCGTCATTATCGACAGAGATATCTCATGGAGTGCTCACATCTCGCACTTGAAGAAGAGGCTCAGCTCTATCACAGACTTGATGAGATTTCTCGCTGGTAAAACGTGGGACACATCGGTGTCATCTATGCTTCAGCTGTACAGAGCGCTCTTCATGGGATATTTGCGGTATAGCATACCCGTGCTTTCCAACGCCAGAAAAACTAACATCAGGGTCCTGCAAAGCATTCAAGGCCAAGTCCTCCGCCCATGCTTGGGGCTAGCTCGATGCGCTAATACGTTAGCAACAAATGGTATTGCTAAAATCATCCGATCACGACATATATAACTGTCGACACACTCCGGACAAATATCCGTCACATATCCAGAATGCCTAACCACCACCTTGCTAGCTTGCCACTAGAAAGACCAAAGGCAGTGTTTTCCAAAGTTGTTGCTGCTAACCAGAATTCCATCTATGGAGATTCTCGCCCGCAACCATACCACTATCTCCAGAGTGATGGATGAAAAGACCGACTGTGCACCTTAATTGCCGGAGATATCTAAAAACGCGAACTGTCATCTGCAGCCTCCAAGCAGATCTCACTGAACCTTTTGCATTTGTCGTATGCTAACCGAATTAATGTTTACACGGATGGTTTGGTCTCGGGAAGTTCGACAGATGCCTTTGTCATACCATCTCCATCAATCACCGTCAAATTCAAGACATCACACGTCACGACATCTACAGGATCCGAGCTCGCCGCTCTCCGAGCTAATTTGGAGTTTGTTACGCAAGAATCTCCTAGTAGATGGGCCATTTTCTGCGACTCCAAGGCAGCCCTTCAATGCGTGCGAAGTCTACGACGTGGAAACTACCGCCAGATGGTGTATCGTATTAATGAATTTTTGTCATCGCGTTGCTGATCAAGGACCCGAAATCGTTTTACAATGGTTGCCGGGCCACTGTGGCATCAGTGGTAACCACCTCGCCGACGACGCTGCCTGATGTGCCCACGATGAAGCGCCCACACTGTTAATACCCTTGTCAAGAGTAGACGCAGCTAGAGAACTTTGTCACATCGCACATAATGCCACGCTTGCGCACTGGAATTCTCAATTTAACTGCAATCATCGGCCTAAGAATCTTAAGTCATTACTCCAGAAACAACTGCCACCCAAGATTTCTCGACGTGACGCTACAATGCGGTGCCGGCTGTGGACTGGGGTAGCGTTTACTAAGTCATTCAGCCATCGCATTGGCATGGCGGATTCATCAATGTGTGAAAGCTGCAACTGTGTAGAGATAATTGAACATCTCTTGTGCCACTGTGCCCAATTTGATGAAGATCGCCGGACTCTCCAGTGCGTCTTAAATAGACTCGATGACCGGCCATTTAATGAAGCAAAGTTCTTAGGAGCCTGGTCGCGCAGCACATCAGCACAGAAAGCCATACGAGCCCTCCTGAGATACTTGACAGCAACTTCATTGAGGGACCGCCTGTGAAACTCGGCATTGTGTGTGTGATGTGACAAGTGTCTATCCTCTCTTTCTTTTTTACTCCCCTCTCCGCCTTCTCATGTGTAGGGTAGCAAACTGGATGCATGGTCTAGTTAACCTCCCTACCTTCCTACATTCGTTCTCTTTCTCTCTCTCTTTCTTAGAGGATGTCTTTAAATGAAATATGCATAAGACGGCTCTATCGATGCTTCACTGTATATGAAATTCAGACGTTACAAGTATTAGAAGTTTTAAAAGGGTTACATTGCACGGCCTTGTACGGAACAGTAAATTGTCGTTCCGCCGCATGCGATCCTCAGGCTTCTCTTCTTTTTATGGCTCACGAGCCTGTTCTACCGCTTGTGAACTGAGTAGTGAGCATGGCATAGTTTAGATTGCGATCTTCCCCTCTTCTTTTATTCTTCCCATGTTCCCTTCCGCGACCGTGCCAAGAAGCCGTTGTCACAGAAATGGTTGTGAGCAAAAATCAGCGTTACCCTTGAGGCCGAAATCGCGATGAATACAGTGAAGATAGTAGTTGAAACCAGGTATCAGTCCGTGCATTCTGAATGGCATTTATGTGTGTTACCGCAGCCACTGCAATGCTTGAAGCTGCCTAAAAAAATTACGCAAGCGTCATCAAGACTAATAGTCACGTATTCATGAAGTTTCGTGGCAGAAGCATCGGATTTGTATAATCAATATTTATATGGACATTTCAGAGTTCCGCCCATTATAAAGCGGTATGGTATATTTAATCGTCATGATTAGCCACATCTTCAACAAATGCGCAGCTGCGCGCGCTGCCTTACGGGAGTATAGAAAGAACTAAAAAAATGGGAATTATTTTGTACTGGCTCATAATAACTGCACCTACTGTAAAAAACTTTAGGTAGAGTTTAAATACTGTCCCTGCTACCCACGTGGCTGTTTAGTTATCCGCATGGTTGTGATGCTAACAGGGAGTGAAGCGATGGAGAGAGTGACGCGAACGTGGGCCGAATAAACTATCGCGTTCCACTCTTGACGGCAAAGCTCCAACAATGTCCAAGTTTTTCATTCACGGCGGAACATACAATTGCATATATCTCGATTTATTTTTCTATAGTTTTCTTATATGGCTCATCTCCACATGCAGACGATCATAGACGTGAACGCCTTAACACTTAGTGCGAATTTCATATTTCACACAAGCTCATCCACCCTTAGATAGTGGGTCCATAGCCAGAAGTGCTGTTTTATGCAACACAGTATGCCACCTAAAAAGCTCTGGACATCGTCTAAGGACATTAAGTATCCGCTAGTCTGCATAGTCATTTGATTAACATGTTTTAACCAAACATGTTTAACATGTTTTATTTTTATTAACATGTTTTAACCAAACATGTTGGTGTAATGTTTTAACCAAACATGTACGATGGTATCATCTAGCTCTTCGCATTCTGTGATTGCGTTTGTTCTGTCTTTAGCACCAGATGACTTGCAAAATGTTTTGATATTTATGTATTCGAACATTTGCTTAGAACTTACGCAGATTTGTTTAAACTCCGTGTTTCACGTACTGTTTCTTTTGTCATACCTCTGGTTTTATATCGTGAATCACATGTTAGGGCATTTTTATTTGTCTCATTTTTTATTCGTTCGTCTCGTAAGTAGGGAAATTAGCCGATGCCGGCTAAAGGTGCCAAGAACTCCTTTTGACTATTGCGGTAAAATGTTGTCTGTAAAAATACTGTCTCTTCACCACACCCTACTCCTCACCTGCCGAGATAGCCTGGTTCCTATGGGAGCGCGTGTCCTCGTTCTCGTTTGACTGCTTGCTGTTAGTGCCGCTACCTATAACCTGTTCGTCTGCTACTGCGCGACTGTTTTGATGGCACTGGACTGAAAACCGCTACATTCTGCAACAAACTGCCGGCATATATGAGACTGTTTATGCAAACTTAGACGGCTGGTCAAGTAAGTTATTCAGGGATATTAATATTCATGGTACACTGGTTGGCTAACGTGGGCAGCCGTAGACAACCTATATGGTGTCTCGTCCATTAAACTGCAAGGAATTTCTGAATCGCTTCTAATATATTTATTCTAAAATATTTCGCAATTACGTATAATCATTACACAAAGCGAATGCCTTGTTTTGATCTGTTCTGTCCTGTTCTGTCTGTTTTGCTGTGGAGACGTTGAGGTTCATATTGCCTCGACTACTCCGTATCAATAAGTTCTGCAGTGAAGAACAAATGACAGAACAATACTGAACGGTGAAGAATCAGCAAAAACACACACACACAATAACACATTTAACCAGTTGAAATAGCACGCCAATGTGCATTTTGCTTGCAGCAGTTCACACTTTCATTAAATGTTCACACGTCCACCTTTTTTTCTACTCTCAGTATATAAACTAACACATCGTTTCATATTTGTCAACACCTGGCTGTCTATCACAGGTGCTTATCCAGCCCGGTCTTGGCAGAAATATAACCGCTAACTCTGAAGTTGACATCAGCAAACAGGTGCTGACTAGCGCCACACTGCTTGTAGTACGTCCTTAGCAGTAGAAGCCATGGACTAGACGAAGGTGCAGGAGAAGGGACATCTGGACAGGTCAGGAGTGCAGTACGACATGATCTTAACTACCACTTACGTCGGCAAGCCTAAAATATGAGCTATAAAGCTAGTCTCTTTTAACGAACATTTGAAGTAAGTTTTACCCTCTCTGCAGGCAAAAGGCAAAATCGTCGTGTTTAACCAGGCATACGTATCATACAGTGAGACGATCAAGTACCGCGTGAATGGGGCTACTGAAGCGGCAAAAGCAGGTGCCGTGGCCGCGCTTGTACGCTCCGTGGCGCCTCTCTCGATCAACAGTCCCTCACACGGGCTTCATTGGTGTATGGCAAAAACACCCCAAGGATACCAACTGCATCCATCACCGTCGAGGACGCTGAACTTCTTGCTCGATTTCAAGGCCGAGGTGAATTAAATGTTAATTTTTAGGGGTGAAGATCCTCTTGGTCTAATTTTGTCACGCGTCACGCGTAACCGAGACTAGAAGAGATTTGAAAAAAAAGAAAGCAGTATCTCTCGAACAGTATAATAGACGGGGCTGTCTCATGAAAGTACATACAAATTGCAGTTGAGTGAGGATTATCTAGATGGCGTTGTACCGCTAATCTCCAATTGGCTGCTGCGTGCGCTTGCCTAAGTGCGCGGGGAACGAGTGCCTCTCTCAGTCTCTCGATAGTCGCCGTACTTGGTGGATCGTTGGTGCGGCATGGACGAAGGAGAGTGGCGGGTGCGTTTAAATGCTTGAGTTTGGCTTCCTTGGCTCACGTCACGTTGGTGTTACCCGCGCGCCGTGTGCATTCTCAAACGCAATCGGACACATGAATGAACGGACGGATGCTACGCCCCTCTCGTCATCATTCACTTCACTCTGTTGATATGCTGTGATTTTTTTCAAACTAAGGGCTTCATGCGGACATGGAGCATGCTGATGTAGATTATCATCCTGTTAAACACATGGGGCTCAGTACAAAAGCTTAGTAGACTCAGCAGTGCAAATAAAGCGACTAAGTAATAATGGACAGCTTGCTTGTGAAAAATATATATCTCGGTTTTCATGCCATAGCATCACAATAGTATAATACTTGTCATAGCGGGGCGCTGCTAATTTCTTACTAAGAGTGCATGCAGCGGGTATTCAAAATGAGTCGAACCTTGGACGCGGGTATGTCCATGGTCTCTAAAAAAATGAGATCAAAGAACTGACACCATGGAAAGCCCATAGACATACACGCAGCTTCACATTTGCTAACATTCCTCAGTGTTATAGTGTGTCCAACATTTACATCAAACATTTACACTGATACCCTCGCTCTGCGACGGTCGAAACACACATTCGAACCGACGAAACAACCTCTAGGACGTAGTTGTAGTTTTACACCGTTTTTGTTACTATCGGATTATTCTGATACTTTTTACGGCCATAAAACTGCTAGTGTTCCGCTGCACGTGGCCCCATGTGCATAACAGTGTCGACTTTTCAATTACTAACCATCAGCCAGTTTATAGCTTAAAAGAACATTCCTTGAAATTGAAGGATGGCACTACACTACATGTATTTACAGTGCTGTAACAAAACTTCTCTTAAATAATTTTTTCAACTTCTTTGCGACATTTCTGTGACCACCTTCCCGCATTACAACGTTGTGCAGCACCTTCAGTGCAGCTAGTTTTCAGCAACTACTTGCACATCCCTCTTTTCATGACAGAAATTAGAGTGTTGTTTCTGGAATCTTTGCCAAAGTGTCTCAGCCAGCAGTAACTATTCCGAAGAATCAGGACCGAGAAAACAAGGAGCGGAATTACCTTTAAAGGAGCTTTTATGTGGGCAGGTCACACGCGAACAACGAATGAAATCACTGTTTACCTCGCTCTTGTTAGCACTGACATGCGCATCTGTAACACACGTGATGCCCTTGTACCTACTTTACCTAAGTAGCCTTTTGATCACTAATGCTAGGATGCGATAACAAAACTCTGAGACCCACAGACATTGTTCCTACGTGGGCTGTTCATCGATGCCAACACGAACTACTCAAAAGCTCATCTTGCGTCATCGCCCTACTGTTGTCATTGTTTCGTAATTTCACGGCGTTCTAAAGTGACCAGTCGTGTCCACTTCCTCGAAGAGTTAGACGTATTGATCTATCTTAACGAAATTCGAACGTGCAACGCTGAAATCGTTGCGTGCGTGAGCAGCACTGCATCCACAAAAAAAAAACGGTTCCAAATTCTTTCGAAACAAGAGAAGAGTGTCTTGACGGCTCCGAAATTGTGTTAAAATACTGTTAAACTCCTATTCTTGTCAACTGGGCGTGATGTGTGTATTTAGATCCTTGGAATTATACATTTCAATAAACGCCTTTCTACAATAAGTGTTAATGAAATAGCACCAACGAATTGCAGAACGGCTATAATATTTTACAGCTTTAAAAAGAGAATCACACAATGTTTTCTGGTAGGGTGAAAAAACGTTTCTGCGTTATCAGGGAGACTCGCACTAATTAAGCCCTCGTAAAATTACGTTAACCACATCACGTATACTTTTTGAGGTTCATTACGCAGAATAAAGTTTTTTACGACCGCTGTCATAGAATGTAGGCCACGTTCACACAATGTAAGGGGAAAAAATAAACTGTGGGGACAGCAAATCACGTATAGATTCATTTTCGGCTTTTAGACCTCTTGACTTAGGTTTTGTGTGTTCTATCGCCTTCGAAGGTCACCGTAAATGCGCGTTCAAAAGCTTGTTTTTCTCAGTGGCATTCTACCAAGATTGCTGGCAGAAATTTTTCGTTCACAACTTGGCGAAAACTTTTATTGTACGTTTTAAGGCACAGAAACTATATATTGTCCCACGTTGACACATACTTGTGGGAAACACCTTGTTATTTCAAACACCTAGGCTTTTTTGGATCAAACTGCGTCTCCTAATTAGAGAAGCTATTCTCTTTTTCACCGCCAATAAATGTGACCACAGGTATAGCGAAGGTACACGAAGAACAAAATGATTCATAGAGAAGTAACG
>WOVY01004150.1:0-22770 GCA_013436015.1 Rhipicephalus annulatus
CTTCCACGAAAGTTTCGTCGCCCCTTTTGCCTACACTACGTCGGGTCCAGCGTGAATGACGTTCAAAGAACCTGGTATATATACCGCAATGGACCTTGCAAAGACGACTTTCTGGAAGTACCCAAAGACTCCCGCCAACACAACCATCATCGGTGACTCGCAAGTGAAGTACGTGCAATCAGTACTTTAATCCACATCAACAAGGTACGCCTGCTTTCATAACTCAACCTGGTGCCCGAATTGGAGATGTGCACTTTCTGCTAGACTTCGTACCTGACACCACAAGGACCCTCGTTACTGCATGTCGGTACCAACGACTTATCTTCCGCGAGTGGCGAAACAGCTTTCCACAAATACCGCTCATTATTCGACCACATTCGGATAGAGCGACCCCAAGATATCCCGGATTTATGTCAGCCTGATATTACCAAGAAGCCCAAATCAGAGATATGGCGGCAGAAATCAAGGTTTCGTCCGACGATGTAACTCGGAAGCCTGCAAGCTCAACGGCATGCTGCGCAACTTCTGTAATCGATCCAGTGCAGTCTACTTCATTGATCATGGTTTTGAATGGATACCTGCCTATCGAGTCCTCGCTGCCGATGGACTACATCCCAGCTTCGAGGGTTCAAGCCTCATAGCAAGCCACATCCGCCAGCTTTTCCCCAGGAGAAATGCTTGACGCCACGTCGTCCTGGTGTGACCACTCGGCAGAACAAGCCCCCATATCTCCCCGAAAGAGAATTCAAGATCAAGAGACAGAGTGTCAACCTACGTTCGGAACTCCAAGTCTCCGAACAATCCAGCCGCAAGTAGCCAGTGACTACAGGACTTCTCTGGTAATCAAAATTTAGGTACTGCTTCTGCATGTTTTCTTAAGTGCCGGAGGTGACTGAAGAACGCATTCGCGCGGAACTGCATTTGCGTGCCTCAGGGAATATGTAAATGCCTTCTAAAATTCCAAAGGTCTTAGGCTTTATATGAACCCTGCTACCTTCTGAACTGTCAAATGCAAATAAGCTTAGGTGGCGGGATGTGCTGACCATGCTTCACTTGAGCTTATTCGCACTATCATAAATCACTATGAAACGGCAATTGGTAAGCTTCGAAAGAAGAAACTACTCTATCCAGGCAACTCGTTCCTCACGAAGCACATTTGCTGAATGTACATGAGGAAAGAAGCTAAACGCCTTAGGCAAAATAAAAGCTCGGAAACTATTGGCGGGACGATGTTCCAGCAGCACCCTACATGAAAAAAATGAGGCGTTCGCCAATTGCTTTAATCAGAACACCTGAAACATTGCCGGAGATAAGCCAACAAGACGCCAATATAGTCAACCTTTCTGACGTACCATCCTCCCTGCAGAGGAAAGGGGTTCTTTCAAAAGGCCTGAAACTTTTGTCCAACTTCTGGCGGGTTTGATGAATTTCAGTTGATGAAGGATATAGATAATTTCGCTCGTAATCTCAGGCTAAAAGAGTATTTTCACGACCATGCTAGCAACAAGGGAGCTCGCCCGGCTGTACCGTCCGCGACACAATGGACGCCCGCCTCTCAAAAGGATAATGCCTAGACCTTACAGTCAAAGCTGTCTCGCGTGATGTGCTCAACGCTTACAAAACGCGTAGCCCGTTCCAAAAAAACCTTTCTGCCTAAGTGAATTTGACGCTCTTAAAAGTTAAATGCACGTGATGATATTATCATAAAACCAGCAGACAAGGGCGGCTCGATTGTGATAATGGGCAAAGAAAGTTACATAAAAGAAGAGCCGTACGACAGTTATCTGACACTGCTTTTTACAAACAACTTCCGCTGATCCTACCACTGACTTTCTTGTCATCATAAAAGACACCATTAAGGCATTAGTAAAAAAGAAAAGGGTTGACGATAAGACAGCACGCAGCCTCATTCCGCTTAGCCCTGTTGCCGGAAGATTTACCTGCTCCCAAAGATACACAAGTCAGGAAATCCAGGCCGTCCGATTGTTTCGGGCATTCGAACAGTAACAGAAACATATCTCGTTACACTGAGAGTTTGATGAAATTTCGTCCGCCAACATTCGCTTCGTTTGTTAAGGATACCAACGATTTTCTTAATGGTATATCACACCTAACAGTGCCTGATGGTTCGCTTCTGGTGACGATGGACGTCACCTCCCTCTACACTAACATACCCCACAAGGACGGTATACAGGCTGTTTTAGATTCATATGACCACTCGAAATCTGACAAGCTAATAGACACGTCAACTCTCGAAACACTGCTGAAGCTCATTCTCGAGTTGAATAACTTCGAATTCAATGGCTCTCATTATGTACAGATCAGTGGAAACATCGATGGGTACAAAGATAGGCCCTACATACGCAAACATCTTCATGGGAGTGCTCGAAGACTCGTTTCTTAAGAGTGTGCCACTAAAGCCTGAGCATTTCAAACGCTACATTGATGGCATATTTTTTATTTGGACACATGGTGAAACAGAACTTCTAAACTTTATAGCGAAATTCAACCAGGTACATCCCGCTATAACATTCTCCCATACTTACTCACCCTTGTCAGTAGCCTTTCTCGACGTCAGGATTACCATTTCCCATGGACGCCTAATTACGAAGCTTTTTAAAAAGCCAATCGATAATCAGCAAGTTTCTTCATTTGAAAGTAGCCACGTGCGCCATTGGAAGACTGGAATTCCATATAGCCAGGCACAGCGCTTTAGGCGCATATGCTCTGAAGATCGAGATTTCAATTCTTGCTGCCATGATCTGAAAAAGAAGCTTCTTAAGCGAAAATTATCCAGAAAAAAATTATTGACGACGCGATACACCGAGCCAGAGGACGCGATCGAATGGACTGTTTAAAAGGTAGCATAAAAGCAACGGGCTTCAGTCAGCCAATTTAGTACTAACACACTCAGCGTCCATCCCCAAAGTTCAAGGTATACTGCGTAACCATTACAACATCCTCACCCAAAGCGACAGACTAAAAGCGGTCTTTCCTGAACCCCCTCGAGTAGTGTATAGGCGCTCAAAAAACATAGGTGACATCCTGACGTCATCTAAAATTGCTACTACTAACCGTACTGGTTGTAGTCCGCTGCAACAAACCCCGTTGTAAAGTTTGTCTTCACATAGAACCGTCATTAACAGCCACCAGCACATCTAACCAATTCATTTTCACAATTAGGGGAAGCTTTAATTGTGATTCATCCAATGTAGTGTAATTTACTTGAGTGTGGCACCTGCCATATGCAATACATAGGCCACACTGAAACCCCATTCAGAATACGTTTCAACAATCGCAGATCGCATGCTAAAACCCAACCAAACCTTCCATTATCAAAGCATGTGAACATGCCCGGCCACTCATTTAGTAACCTCAAAGTCACGATACTAGAATCGGGATTCCGCACCAGCCATGATCGTGAACTGCGCGAATCATATCTCATTCATAAATTTAACACTGTTTTCAGCTGGAATCAACGAAAACAAAGGAAAACTGACCTGTCTTTCCATAGATTAAGAGCGATGATGCACTGGTTTCAAATTGTACCACCTAAATCATGCCTTCTATGTCTGCCCTTTTCATTTTTATTTTTTATTATCTTCAATCATTTCACAGTGGCTTCCATTATACGTTCACATATCACTAAGATTGTTCTTATGCTGCCAAGCAATGTCATTACACATCTACATCTCTTAACTACGTATAAGCATGGTATCACGTCACTGTACATGTAAGGGAATCTTTAACTATGTCTTTAGTATGCATGTACCCTTCTGGTTTTCGTATTTTTGTCTCTTTTTTTCTTTTTTTCTGAAGTACTTGACATTTATGATGCGCATTGTAATGCTAACCAGAGCAGATGGCGCTGACCTGTTATTGAAAGGAGCTTTTAAAGCCATGTGTGAACTGTTGTCACATTACTCTGACGAAGGCTGGTCCACCAGCTGAAAAACGTTTAGTAAAGACGCTCCACGAAAGTTTCGTCGCCCCTTTTTTGCCCATATATATATATATATATAGATATATATATATATATATATAATATATATATAGATATATATATATATATATACTGATCGGGCGAACTGAGACCGCGGAGGCACATAGCACGAGCGCTCGTGCTGTGTGCTTCGTGTTTGCTTCGTGAGTGTGTTCCGCCGGCGCTCTCAGTTCGCTGAACAATTATGAATTACGAACTAGCCAACCTTTCCATTCTGTTACAATTTATACTGAGCTTGGTATCACGGGACCTTCAATAGGACAACGAAGGTAAGTGACACGTCCAAGCATGATAATAATATGTGTGTAATATGTGTGTAGTGCAAAACATGACTACACGCTACGTTCACAGCGCGCTCGCGGCCATTTATCTAGCTCCACATATATTAAATTTGGGTACAACGTGACGTGAATAGACGACGAAGGTAAATGTCATAATAATCATAAGATATGCGTCATGTAAAACTTGACAACACGCTACGCTTCGTAGGGCGCTCGCGGCCGTTTCGCTAGTTCCACATATACTAGGTTATTATCACGAGACGTGAATAGACGACAAAGGTAAGTTACACGTCCAGACATGATAATCTTGACGTGGAAGTCATCTATGACATGATTTACGACCACTTCGTAACGTTGTGCTGATGTTAAACTGACATAACCTTCCTCTTTGTACTTCACATGAAATCGATTCTCACTACACGTCGGATTCGCCAACTTCAAAAAAGTTCCTTTGTGTACTGAAAGCACTTTTCGTTCTATCTATCTATCTATCTATCTATCTATCTATCTATCTATCTATCTATCTATCTATCTATCTATCTATCTATCTATCTATCTATCTATCTATCTATCTATCTATCTATCTATCTATCTATCTATCTATCTATCTATCTATCTATCTATCTATCTATCTATTCGTTTTTCGTCTGGGTTTTCTGGTGATCACCCCCTTAACTTGGCGTGAACCAAAAAATTAGTATGGAAGGCTTAGGTGGTCTGATGCGCCCCGCCACGCAGTTATGACCCATACTACGCAGAAGGATTCCCATTCAGAGATATGAAAATTTGCTAGTTCATGTAATTTCCCCTGAAAATAAATAAAGGTTTTTCATTCCATACCATTCCCTGAAAATGTTGACAAAATTCTCAGCATATTCTGCTGCCCAGGAGTACTAATTTCCACCCCCACCCATGCACACACATAAGACGTGTTTGACGTACTGGCGAATTTGAAATCATGACTGGCCCCTCCACTGGAGCACAAAGAAAGCACGACTTTATTAATTCATATACTGTTAGTACGCTACACATTGTGGGCATCAAGTTTATCAAAAATAGTGAGCTGGAAATCACTACACGTAAATATCAGAAACAAATCTTAAGGGCTATTCTTGCGTGGTGCATGTGCCAGAAGCGACTACAGCAGATTATGACGCTCTGTAACCACCAATTATCGGTCGTTATAGCATAATTTAATCGTCCCTGAAATTTCCTGCAATATCACCGAGATTCTTTTTTTTCCCTTTGGCTAAATATGGCACGCGAAAATTCCCAGAAAAAGGCAAAAATTCTCTGCATGGAACATCATTGCCACCAGGGTTGCCTATAGTGGCTAAGGCACTCGGCTGGCTAACCCCGAGGTCGCGGGATCAGATCCGGGCTGCGACGGCTGCATTTTCGATGGAGGCGAAAATGCTCTAAGTCCGCGTGCTAAGATTTGGGTCCACGTTAAAAAAACCTCAGATGATCGAAATCTCGGGAGCACTTTTCTACGGCGCCTCCCATAATCATATGGTGGTTTTAGAATGTTAATCCCCACAAAATATAATAACAATATAAGACGATTTGATGGATATAACGCGCTGGTCAAGACAAGACTAATGCCCAAATCCGTCACGTACGCCTTCAAGCACTTTATCCAGATAGTGGCACGCGCCCACAAGCGGGTTTGTGCCACTGGTATGCGCGTCTTTGCCGAATGTGATTTACACTTTGTATCTACCCAGGAACAAATTGTTTACCCATGTTTATACAATTGTTTACCCAGGAACGCTGAGAACACACATCGGTAATTTACCGTGTGAGCGTTCAGAAAAAGTAACGTCGGCAGCGTTGAGCAGACGAATGCTCAGAATAAATTTCAGGGTCCCAGCAGTAATCAAACCCCAACATTGTGAGTAATTTGTTGTTGCAGTGCTGGCTATCCCAGTTTCTAAATATATATATATATATATATATATATATATATATATATTATATGTACTCATATGATACAGCCGTCATGTAGTGCTAACGTCAATATTAGTTAGATGCCATGCATGCACCGAAATCAGTTTGTGCAGGTATGCCCAAGAGTACAATCCTCGCGAGCACCAGTGTTTCATGTCAGCTTATCGCTTCTGGTGTTGGTAATAGTCATGTTCTTCTCTTCATTGTTGCGCAACTGTAAAGAACTGGCTATATAAACACCCGTGAATGTTTCAGCATATGATTGTGGGGGGCAACATTTGCATGATTTCTTCACACGTTGCTCGATAGAATAATTACACCATGGTCACCACCCCTCCCCGCATGCTTCCCTTAACGTGGCTTACCAAAACATGTGGTATCTCCGACCTTTTTCTTCCTGCCGGTTTACAGTGATCTTCTTGATCGCCTTCATAACAAGAAGATGGCGGTCAAACATTTTTACAAGGAAGTAGTAACTAGAATGTCACTAATTATTGAAAAAGCTTATTACCGTGAATTCTGCCGAATAGAGTCACAAGTAAATACAAATGATTCATTACGTGTTGTTAATTACACGCAAGTTTAGTGCCAGGAAAGAAATCAAGCACAAGAGATCAGTCGAAAGTGTAGAAAAAACTTTTGTTCCGTTGCTCACTGCGTCATGCTCAACCTAAGTTGAACCCTGTTTGTAATACTACATGTTTCTGCTCCGCAGGTTGATTGATATGTGGGGTTTAACGTCCCAAAACCACCATACGATTATGAGAGACGCCGTAGTGGAGGGCTCCGGAAATTTCGACCACCTGGGGTTCTTTAACGTGAACCCAAATCTGAGCACACGGGCCTTTAACATTTCCGCCTCCATCGGAAATGCAGCCGCCGCAGCCGGGTTTTGATCCCGCGACCTGCGAGTCAGCAGTCGAGTACCTTAGCCACTAGACCGCCACAGAGAGGCTCTACTCCGTATGTAAGCACCGCTGAGATGCAGCTATTGTAAGATGCAGTGACTTGAATGCCAAGGTGGGGAAGAAACAGGCTGTACACCAGGCATTGGGAGATTATGGCATCAGTACTAGAAATGCCAGAGGAGAGTTATCAGTAGAATTCGCATAACGCAATGATTTACAGAACTTCAATACATTCTACTAAAACGAGTGAGCGGTAAGAGGACATGAAGTAACATCATGAAGGGCGAGAGGACGACAGGAAGCCGCACGGGTTTGTTCGAGGCTCATCTCACGGCCAGGCGTCCGAATAGGCAACTGGAAACAACAGAGCACTTTTTTTATTGCGACAAAGACTTGTATTTAGGGCATAATAGTTTTGTGTTAAATGTGTGCTGTTAGGCCAGTGTTGTGTATGAAGTGAAGTAGTGTCTTGTAGAATCTGTTTTCATGTATCCAGTGGTTGTAACTGGATGTGTCGCTGTAGCAAAGGCCGGCTTGAACGAGGGGATGGGAGCGGTCTGGCTGAAACCCTTACATGTCCATAAAAGGTGGTATGTATCTGGTTGCATCGCAGGAGTTGGACAATACGGACACGTATCACCAACTCGTAAATATGCCCAGTTCCATGACGACATAACGGTCGGTGCAAGGACCACCCCGGCCCGAAGCCTCCTAAGCACAACTTCCTCCGCCCAAGTAAGGTGAGGGGGGAGAGAGCAAACACACGGTGGAATGAGAGCATGGTGGAATGAGAGCACGGTACGAATTATTGTCGCCCATTGATTGAAATGTGGGGTTTAACGTCCCAAAACCACTATATGATTATGAGAGACGCCGTAGTGGAGGGCTCCGGAAATTTCGACCACCTGGGGTTCTTTAACGTGCACCCAAATCTGAGCACACGGGCCTACAACATTTCCGCCTCCATCGGAAATGCAGCCGCCGCAGCCGGGATTCGAACCCGCGCCCTGCGGGTCAGCAGCCGAGTACCTTAGCCACTAGACCACCGCGGCGGGGCGATATTGTCGCCCATTAAAGACTGTGAGAACGTGTGGTGCAAATTATTTATGGGAGATATCACGTTACTTATAGGGGTTCTCTATAGGCCCCCCGGAACTTCAGTTGATATTTTGAGAAATTGGATGACTACTTGCTAACAATGACAAACAAACGAAGCAGAGTTATAATCACAGACGATTTTAATTTACCAGGTGTTGACTGGAATGCACGAGTTGCTGGGCCGCTTAACAGGCCTCTTGCAGAAAATCTGCTTGACATCATGATCAAGTACGATTTGGTTCAGGTAGTTGACAAGCCCACTCGAGTTCAAGGACAAACCGAGACATTGTTGGACTTACTATTCTTGTCACAGGAAGTGTTTGATTATGAAATAAGTATCGAGGATGGAATCTCGGACCATAAGGTGGTTGCAGCAACTCCTAAACCAAATAAAAAATTTGAAAAAATAACCAGAGTAAAGGTTTACAATTTTCAGGCTGCAGATGATACCTCAATTCTTGATTACTTAGAAATGGCTTTTGACGCTATCCCGCCTACAGATGATGTAAATGACCTCTGGGAATACTTTAAGAAGGTAGTAAACGACTGTCTGTCACGTTTTGTTCCCCAAAGAGAAAAAAAGAACTGCAAAAGCTAACCCATGGATTACCAGAAGCATCATTCACCTAAAACGACGACTATGTCGCGCCCGTCAGAAAATACCAAGAAACTCGTCTGTTATTGCTCAAATTAGTGCTCAGGTACGAAGCAATCATTGTCAAGCAATCTAAAAGTAATTTTCTAACTAATATGTTGTCTGAATACATATCCAACTCTCCCAGAAATTTTGGCGGTACCTGTCTAGTTCGCAGTCTGAAATAACTGGGCTTTCTGTAGACGGGACCTCCTATAGCGAACCGATTCAGATTGCCGAGGCACTCAATCAGTACTTCAGTACTGTTTTTTCTCCAAGTATTGATCATTCAAAAAAAGGCTGTACGTTCGATGATACTAGTTCCAATCTTCTTACCGTATCTAAAGAGGGCGTAATGGCATTACTGCTTGAATTGGATCATAAAAAATCACCTGGTCCGGATATGATTCCTAACGAATTTTTGAGGCGCTACTCTGATTGGGTTTCTAGTTTCTTAGTTAAAATTTTTAATTTATCTTTGTGTACTGCCGCTGTTCCGCTTGATTGGTTATTAGCAAGAGTTGTGCCCATTTTTAAAGCTGGTGACCGCCTTAATGTTTGTAATTACCGTCCAATTTCTATCACATGCACGGCATGCAAAGTAATAGAACATATAATTTCAAAATATATATTTCAATATATAGAAAACAATAATCTGTTTTATAATAAGCAACATGGTTTAGAAAAGGCCTTTCAACCGTCACTCAGCTTTTTGAATCTGTTCATGCTTTCGCTACAGCGATAAACTCAAAAGAACAAGTCGATGTCATAGCAATTGATTTCTCTAAGGCCTTTGATAGAGTATGTCACCAGAAACTTATTCAAAAAATGTTAATACTTGGTATTGTGCCCGCAATTGTAAGATGGGTTGAAGCGTACTTGCGCAATAGGTTGCAGTTTGTTGAAATAAGTGGCGCACGTTCTTCTCTTTTACGCGTATCCTCAGGTGTGCCACAAGGCTCCGTGTTGGGACCTCTACTCTTTTTAATTTATGTGAATGATATTGCAACGGTTGTGCCTCCTTTTGTTGATGTAAGGTTATATGCTGATGATTGTCTCTTGTTTTGTCATGTGAAAAGTGTTTCTGATCAAATGCTCCTCAATGATGCTCTTCGATGTATTGACAGCTGGTGTGAAAAATGGGACATTAAAATTAATTTTGATAAAACTGTTTGCATGACAATTTCAAATAAAAAAACCCTTAACTATAAATACACAATAAACAATAGAGAAATTAAGAGTTCCAATGAGTTTAAATACTTAGGTGTTACTATATCCAGCAGTTTAAAGTGGGACAAGCATATTGACAATATTACAGTACTGGCGAAGCGAAAGCTGGGTTTTCTGAGAAGGAAACTCCGTAATGCACCACCCTCTGTTAAATTGTTGGCGTATAAGACTATTGTTAGACCAACGCTGGAGTACGCAGCTATCATCTGGAATCCGCATACTAAAACTGAAATTAACAAACTTGAACGAGTACAAAGATTGGCCGCGAGGTTTATTTATTCAAATTACATGAGAACACAGTCTGTATCACTTTTGCTTGCTAGGGCTGACCTTCAATCATTAGCTACACGTAGAAAAATAGCTCGCTTAAAATTTATTTATGACCTGTATCATAAGAACTACAAGCTGGATCCCAGTGTATACCTGCGCCCCCCAGGACGAGTGTCGGCTCGTACTAATCACTCATTTTCTGTCCAAACTTATGTACCGCGGGTCGATGTATTTAAGTTTTCGTTTCTGGTGCGATCTATTGTTGACTGGAATGCGCTTCCTCCCGAGGTACTTACAGGATGTAGATCCTCACAGGATTTTCAACGACGGCTGGACTTGTTTTTTGCCTAACATTGTGTATTGTTCACCTGTTCACCTCCCACCCCTGCTACAGCCCGCAAGGGCTAGCAGTATTGTAAATAAATAAATCAAGACCTAGTATGCGGACCTCCGAAGCCTCAGGAATGGTCACTTCACCGTCCTGCTAACAAAGCAGGACGCAGAGCACTCAGTTATTCCATGGAAAGCTCTATATAGTGTTATATCTAAGACTTGGGGGCACCATCATCTTTGGCTGTTAAGGCTGTGTTTTCTTGTTTTTTGTCAATAGAAACCCAATTATGAGGCCATGAAACGTAGTACTCAACAACCAATTCGTTTCTATGTGGTTGCGTGTGCTGCGACACTTCATTTATTTGCAGTATATGAAATAAAAACACAAACGTAACCAGGACTTAGGGCAGAAGCCATAAAAAATCGGCACGTGAAATACTAGAAGCTTTTCGCATTGCAAAAATGGTGAAGTGTGCTGCAGTGATTGCTCCATGGCACTGCGCAGGAAGAAAAAAAAACTTTCCTGGAATATTTTTTGTAATCATGAGTGATTAGTATGGCGAAGATTTCATTGAGTGATTGTGCGTCAGTTTACTGTATCTTGCAGTTTTTGTTAAGAGATTGTAGCTTGACCATGTGAACGCATGAGTACATACTTGAGCCACACGTACTTGAATAAACGTTTGCTGTTTCGTCGTTTTATGGGCTGGAATTTTTCATCTGAAGCAATGCACGAACTAGCCCAATAAACGAGTGTTATTAGAGCCCAATATGGCGGCCCAGAAACTTACCCATAAAATATTCTGTAGAAAAAATAGAAAACAGTTATCGGACCACTTGGATTAGAACGAGAAGTAAGCAATGGGGTTGGTGTACCGAGGTTGACTGTTCTGAGTGTGTGTCGCTTACTGCAACCTCGCGCAGGCAGTCAGCTACAGCTTCCCGCCATCCTCCATCGAACAATTCATCAAGTTGTGAAACGAGCTTGCAACTGCTGAACACATCAACAGACGTAAGTTGCAAAAGTCATTGCATTTTCCAATTATAAGCCTTGAAAAACAATGCCTGTCGATATTGATGTTCAGCTATAGTAACTTTACAATCCTTCATGCGTTCAAAAACATCACTGATCTTCCTCACCTAACCTATTAGCTGTTCGCTCGCTGACGTCACCTCATCACGTTTCTTTGAGCTCTTTCACGGGACGCGTAGAAAATAGCCCCAGTATCAATAGTGCATTTCCATCTTCTAGTTAGCGCAATCACCTGAGTGAAGTGGCCCGTTCTGGCAGGTCCGGGAAAGATCTTGAAGCTCGCGATGTCCTCGGGCGGGTAGTTCTTGTGTTCGTCGAACCAGTTCTTGATGCGCTGGCTCCAGGTGGCGCTGCTCTGATTCCGGCTCTCACCACGCCAGCCAACATTCTGGCCAACGCGGCTAAATCTTTCTGTAACGAGGAAAAAAAAAACAACAACGTGACGAGCGTTAGCTGCTAGTCGTATTTCAGCACTTACAGCCATGGCTTACATTTCTGGGCTATTGGGTCCTCACAATAATGCAACGTTCGACTGGCTAAGTTTAATCATTTTTGCGAGCATAGACGAACTGAAAAAGTTGAGGATGATGATGTGTGGTGTTTTTTGGCGCAAGGGCCAATGGTTGACCAAAGAGCGCCATTTCAGTAAAAAATCGATGTGAACCATGTATTAGTATGTGGCTGTATGGGTGCCTAAAATTTCTCATTCTAAAGGTGCCTAAAACATATAAGTAATAAATGTTGAGTATGTCATGAAATGTGTGTAGCAAAAATGAGCGACAAACAGTTGTTATAATAAAAACCACGAAACATGGTATGAGCACAGATGCCTCGTGAACCACCCTTGTGTGCAAGGGCCGCGAGGCAAATTCTTTTTGTGATGTACTTACCGCAGCAGCGACCTCCGCTCACAGATCGAGCCGTTGATGGCCAAGGTAAATTGCGTGAAAACAGTGAACATCTTTTAAAAAGGCGGGAAGTGAAACATATTGAAAAGTGGCTCCTTACCGATGAACAGGATGAGGTGGCGTTTGCTCTCGATAGGGTAATGGTAAGTGGCTTTTTCTGATAGCATCTAATGCACTGCAATGAATGAGGATATGGAGAATGGTAAGAGCTTCACCACATTTCTCGCACATGGGTGGATCACCACCGGGCAATATTTAAGAGTGTGTAGTGTATGTGTGTCCGACTCTTAGCCTGGTGATTGTTACTTGTGTGGACGGCACCCCGATACTGGTAGCCATTTTTCAAGATTTGGTTTGACGACACGTAGCTTGTTTGTGTTTGTGTGTTCTATGTGCTCCGCCAATAAGTCCTCAGCTTTTGCTTTAGAAAGGATTTTAAGTCTAGAGCCAAGAGAGGTATGAATGTTTCGGCAGCATTTTCGCAGACGGCTGCAGCCATCTGGTCCGCCAACACGTTGCTTTGAATCTCGTGATGCCCTGGCACCCAGCATATTATGATATGCTGTTCAGATGAGTGAAATGTGCATAGTACGGCGTGAAGTGAGACTATTGGGGGGTTTTATGCGGTTTAGGAGCTTCCAAAGATTTTACAACGCGTAAGGAGTCTGTATAAATAACAGCGTGGGGTAAGCTCACTTCTTTAATCTGTTTATTCTATTCACCACCAGGATCACGCACGCCTCTACAGTAAAAATGCTTTAGTTTGGGTGGGAGAACACGAGTATTAGAAAAGGACGGACCGACTGCTGCATAGAATACACCAGCGTGAGACTTGGACGCATCTGTGTAGAATTCGGGGCAGTTATATTTGTGTTGGAGTTCCAGGAAGTACGTACAGATATGTGTGATAGGCGCCTGTTTGAAACTTCATCGAAGTCGAAGGATATATCACAGTCTATGAGCTGCCACTGCCATGGTGGCAGCTGTATAGCCGGTGACATCATGCGTTGTTCAAACAGTGGGACTCCTATTTGATCGGCAAGACATCGCACACGTATTGAGTTTATAGCCCTCAATCCAGGGTGAATATGAAATCGCTGACAACAAGACACGTCATTTACAATACTGTATATACTGTATGGTGTTCATTGTTTGCGTTCACCTTCAGAAAATATATGAAGGAACTGTAGCATCTCTGCAAATGAAGGAACTACTCATTCGATTCAGCATAAAGGCTTTCAACAGGGCTTGTTCGAAAGGCACCCGTCGAAAGGCGAATGCCTAAATGGTAGACGGGGTCCAACATCCACAATTCGGTCGGGGTCGCAGACTGATAAACAATTGCCCAATAGCCTAGGCTTGTGAGTATGAGACTTTTAACGCGAGAGCGTTAGAGAGCTTGTGTTGCTGAAATTCACCCCTTGGGGGCGTCGGCACCGTTGGTTCCGAGCGAAAAATTGTCTGTGAGCGAAAAATCGAGAAAGAAGCAAATATAATAACAAATAAAATTTTTGGTCCCATTTGGAATCAAACCCGGGCCGATCACGTGGCAAGCAAGTGTTCTACCACAAACAATAGTTTTAGCGCGACAACCAAACGATGACAAAGAGACAAGAAGGACACGAAGGACACGTGTCGTCTCTGTGTCGTCGTTCGATTCTTGCGGTATAACGATCGTCATGTGATACCAACTAGCCCAAGCTGCCACACTTCTACCACAAAGTCACGTTGTTACCTGCAAGTGCTTCGGGAAAAAAACACTGCATAAATGTCATGTAGAGGAAGGAGTCTGTTCGACAGGTGGCACGACGAAAACGAGCCCATTCAGCGATTTAGGCGTATTTGGGAGGCCATCAAACAACGTCGAAAAAGTCCGGGATAGTGTAGCCATCGCCACTAAAAACAAACAAGAACTTTCAAGCAGCTCTCGAAATGGACAAACATGTCAATCTAGCGAAAAACATATCATGCCTTTCTAGAGGCGTTGATCATGCAAACCGCGAACGCTAGATAATGTGCTGCCATCTGTGAGGCATTGTGAAACTCTTTAGGATCTTCTAGACTGCGAGCACGCGGCATCTATCTTGGAGGCCGTGCGACTGCTGCTTTATATCAAAAACTTGCATGCACCATTCGCGAGCTCGCGCCCGTATGGATGGATGGACTGATATGGCTGTACCGCTTAGATCGAGTGGTGGCTAACGCCACCAAGCCGTAATACTTAATGTCACGAGCTCGCGCGCGTATGGGTGGATGGATTGATATGGCTGTACACTTTATATCAGGTAGGGTGCCTCGATGCGCGCGCGTCCGACGCGCGCGCCCGGGAGGCGGGCGCGTCGGGCAGGAGGCACCGAAAGGGAGGCGGGCGCGCGCGCATCGAGGCACCCTAATATCAGGCGGTGGCTCACGCCACCAAGCCGTAATACTTAGTGAACCAAAAATTAGATTTAATTTTTTTCTTTAAATAGTGAGGTGGAAGTCTCGTAATTTGCAGTGAAGGGTTTAATTTTCACTTGTGCCTTGACTTTAGTCACCAATCAGGTAACCTCCATCTAGTTAATTCTACCCGCTTAAAGTCTATTTTGCCCTCCCTGTCCCTAAACCTCAGTGGTTTAAAAAATTTTGCGCCATCCACATGAACTATACGGGGAAGCCCTTTACAGAACATAATCAAGTGTTCGGCAGTTTCCTCTTCCTCTCCACACGCACTGCATACCCTGTCTATCCCTTCGTAATTGGCCCGATATGTCTTTGTTCGCAATACTCCCGTTCTGGCTTCAAACAGTAGAGAACTACCCCGAGTATTATCATAGATCGTTTCCTTGGCTATTTCCTGCTTAGAAGTTCGATATATCTTTTGTGCGGACTTCTTAATCATGCCTATTCTCCACATATCGGTCCTCAGCTTCCTTCACCTTCGTCTTAATCGATAATTCTTTTTGGTTTGGCCCCTGCTGTTTTCAAAGTATATACTAGTCAATTTTTCGGTTCGTTTCCTCATTTTGTATCGACATTCTTCATGTACAAGTAGCTGAATACCTTCCTAGCCCAACGCTCCTACCACATTTCTCTCAATCACTTGTAAAATTTTATCTTGCTGCTAGCTTCCCTGCCCTGAAATCATGTCCATCCCCTATCACCTTGTACACCTTGATTTGGTGTATTCCCGTGAGCTCCTAAGGCCGGCCTACCTATTCCACGTTGCTTAACTTCTAATATTGCTTGAACTTCTGATCTCATGCACAAGACCACATTACCGAACGCCAGACCAGGAACCATGACCCTTTTCAATATTCCTCTTACAACCTCATATCTATTGTACTCCACAGTGCCCTGTTTTTCATCACCACTGCATTCCTGTTACCTTAGTCGTCACGTATATTTTATGTCCCCTTAGGTGCTCGGCCCCATTGCTTATCCATACACCCAGATATTTGTATTTATCTGTTATCTCTAGCGTGACCTCCTGTATTCTAAGCTCACTGCCCTAATTATCATTAAAAATCATGACTGCCGATTTTTCCTTACTGAATCTGAAATCAAAACCTATCTCCCTCATTACCGCAGATGTCCATCAATCTCTGCAAATCTTCCTTGTTGTCAGCCATTTGCACTGTATCATCTGCGTACATCAACGCTGATAGTGCCTGTTCAATGAGTTTTCCTTGTTTAACGAAAGAAAGGTTGAAGCCCAGTCCCCTTCCCTCTAATTTGGCATCTAATTCTTGTAGGTACATCCTAAATAACAAGGGTGACAGAGGACACCCCTGCCTAAGCCCCCGTTTTACTTCTGTAGACTTTGATACTTGTTTTTCTCACTTTAAACTTGCCTTGCTACCTTTATAGATATCCTTTAAAAGATTAGTGACTTCATCTTCCACAATTAGCGTGTCCAGTATTCCCCACAGGTGCTCTTGAACCACGCTATCGTACGCTGCCTTGATATCCAAAAATCCTAGCCACAGGGACCTGCGTTCCTTTTATGCTATTTCGATGCACTGCGTCTCTGAGAACAGATTGTCTTCCGATTTCCTCTGTTTCCGAAAACCCATTCTGCAGTTTCCCCAGCACCCTCTCATCCTGTATCCATGCCTGCAGCCTTTCCCTCATGTTCTGCATCACCAGCCTGTAGACCACTGATGTCACTGTTATAGGACGGTAGTTGCTTATGTCAGCTTTTTCCCCCTTTCCTTTATAGATCATGCTCATCCTGCTAGGTTTCCATCCATCGGGGACGTCACCATCGATTATTATTTTGCTCACTGCCTCTCTCAAAGCCTGCTTAGACTTCGGACTTAATGTCTTTATCAGCGTGAATGGAATGCCATCTGGACCTGTTGATGCACTACTAGGAACCATCTTCTCAGTCCTTTCCCTATCTCGTTGTGAAAATGGAGCCACTGCGCCACTTGATTCATCCTTGTCTATTGTGGCGCATAAAGCACTTCTTTGTTCAAGTTTCTGTCACCCTTGTTCTTATACATTCAATAGCTTCGTCCCCTTCTAGCCTAGCACTTGAGCTGTAGTTACAAACCTCTGCTCTAGGCTCGTCAAATTTCTTAAGTAGTTAGATGGTTTAAAAATTTCGCAGCTGCCTTTCTGTCTTTTTATGTACTTTTGCCAGCCACTGAGCTCTATTTCTTCTAATCTTTTCATTGATCAGAAGGGATGCATTCCTTCAACAGCTTAGATAGATTTCCCATTTTGTTTCAACATCATCCACTGGTTCACCCCGCTGCTTAGCTTTTTTCTGTTTCCTAGAGGCTTCCTGACGTTTTGCTATGGGCCTCTTAACTTCCTCATCCCACCAATTCTTGGGTATGTGTCTTCTTTTCCGGGTGTGACTTGTCACGTGCCTTAGTGAGCTCTAGATCAAACAGTCTAAATATATTCGTGTATATCCACACTGTTTTATTATCCTCAGTGATTACTTTCTCAATTTTGTTTAGTAGCTATTTCTATTTGCCTTTGTGAATAAAAATTTTCCTGTAGTTGCTCATCTGTCTCCTTCCCACTTTCACTGCTCTTCCAAAACTTAGCTTGATACATTTGTGATCACTACCCAGACTTCTGGAGCCACCTTCATCTATGCGCATTCCCCTGAGCTTATCATACATCCTATGTTGACATCAATGCATAATATATCGTCGGACTGCAGCCTTGCTACATCCCATGTTATTTGCCCTTCACACTTCTCGCTACTGTTGCAAAAGATCAAATCATGTCTTTCAGACATATCCATGATAATTTTGCCTTGTGGGTCGGTGTACCCATCTATATCTTCTATGTGCGCATTCATATGTCCTAGTATAATTATCTCGCACTACTCCTCCTAACATGTCAGTGTCCGTGATATACCACTCTACCATTGCCTGGTTTTCCTCTCTGGCCTTTTCTCCATCCACAAGTACACCAAACCATGGAGTGTGATTGCCCTGCCACTTTCCCTTTTCGCCATAAATGTTCCTTGCACTCCTGCTTCACCCTTTGCCAGTCTGTACTTTGTGAATTAATGCTCCAATACCACCCCCTTTTCTGCTGCCTTCTGTTCTATTAGTGGGCAAGCGGGCGGCGCCGACATTCATGTCGGCGCCGCCCGCTTGCCCACTAATAGAAACGGCGCCGGCCCGCTTGCCCACTAATCATGTCGGCGCCGCCCGCTTGCCCACTCCATGATGTCGGCTGGCGCCGACTATCATGGAGTGGGCAAGCGGGCGGCGCCGACATCATGTCTCACGCATCCCGCTTCTGCATTTCGCAGGCTTTGGTTACGCTGCTACTGCTGCCCGTTTTCACCGGACGATACTCACGGCCAACGGACAATTCCAGTTCCCGCTGCCACCGCTGGGCCAACCTTCGGACGACCGCAATCAAGAACATGGCTTTTTCTTCGTTTGGCCTGACATGGTGCGCCCGGGATTTCTGCGCAGCACCATCCTCGGTGACGTCGCCAGTTCCAGCGGCCTACTTTAAACAGCTGCTGGCACGACTACCGCTTCAGTGGGCAAGCGGGCGGCGCCGACATCATGTCTCACGCATCCCGCTTCTGCATTTCGCAGGTTGTTGTAAACGGTTTTCGCTACATGCTAAGCGAAGTGATAACCGCTATTTACTGCCTGCTTTCCTTGCCCACACGTATTATGTGAAACGTTTTCTGAGTGCTTTTCTATGATCCTTATTTTGCCTGGGTTCTGGTGACATCGAGACAAATCCCGGGCGCGTAATACCCGTTCCAGGCCCTTATTGACCTAGAGGGACTTACCCGATGATCCTTCACAGCATACAAATATTCTTTTCCGCCCTTCTCAAGGAGGTTCATGCCCAGCAGATGGAATCGGCAAAGAACCACGCGGAGCTAATAGCCGACATAAAAGTCATAAAAACTGGGCAGAAAAGCATTGAACAAAAGTTGGTGCTATTCAGAAGAGGTTTGACGCCGTAGAAGAAAAAATGAAAACATTTGATCGCAATGGATGAAGATATCGTGCACCTTCAGAGTTCCGTCGAAACATTAACATCTAAACAAGATACCCTGCAATCCACGCGTTGATGATCTGGAGGACAGGTCGCGGACGCCAATAACATCATTCTACGAGGTATACCGGACGACCGTGAAACGTGGGAGGAAACCGAGGTGCACGTAAGGGAAGTCTTGCGTGACGTTTTAGACCCGTTACCTGAGACTGCAATTGAGCGTGCGCATCGCTTGGGGCATATCTCCAGGTAAATGTCGCCCAATTATGGTGCGATCTCGAACTTTAAGACTAAAACAAAATACTCTCCGTACGCAAAAAAACTGATGGAAAAAGACGTCTCAGGAAGCGAGGACTTTTCGCCTACCACGCGTCACGCAAGAAAGAAATTGTACGAATTTGCCAAGACTCACACAGACGATTTCCAGATTCGGTACAACAAGCTTGTATGAACAAAAAAACCTATATCTACAACTCTGTAACTGATACCGTGAGTGCAACCGCTACCCCGGTAGCGCCGGTAAAACACAAAGGGAGTGCTGCGCATTCGTCTAGCGCATAGGGGGGCGTGAGGGGCGGTGGTCGCCACTTCCTTGCGTATCAGTTCTTTTCACCAACATTCGCAGTGTGATTAACAAACGCGATTCCTTAGCTTCTGCCATAAGATACGACTTGCGCCGATGTTGTCGTATTGACGGAGACTTGGCTACACTCGCAGGTACAGAACAGCGAAATTTTTCAAACCACTCGTAACTTCACAATTTATCGCTGCGACAGAAAATAACCGTCAAGGGGGCGGTGTCCTTTTGGCAATTTCGGAAGACCTCAATCCCACTGTATACATATCCCAAGCAACTTAGAAATTTTATGGGCCATCATTGAACTTGGTTATCAGAAAATAATCGTGGGGCGTTTGCTATCGTCCCCCCTGATCACACTTCCGACTTCATAAATGACCTTCATGACATAACACATACAGTTTCTTCTCGTTATCCTAGCCTGCCTTTATTCCTATTGGGTGATTTCAACATTCTAATATTAATTGGGCTACCGAGCCACCTACCGTACTTCCAATTATCAACATTAGCCAAAGAATTCGTCGACCTGTGCTCTGTATTTTCTTCTCTCAAGTAGTTCATGAACCAACAAGAACAACATTTTCAACCGCCATACCCTTGACCTCGTACTAACAACCAGTCCTGACGTTTGTTTCCAAACATTACCTATGCACCGGGGCCTAAGTGATCATTCTTTATTGTCGTTCAGCATTAAGCTCCCGCGTCCGAAGCCGCTTAAGAGCACCAAAATAATTCGTGATTATAATAAAGCAAATTTGAAGGCATTAACAATGACCTGTGCAATTTTCTTGACACTTTCTGGAGGGTTTCGATGAACCGCACTGTCCAAACTAATGGAATCTTGTTATACGTAAGGTAGATGAACTGACCAACAAATACATCCCCGTCCGCTCTATCACTACCAAACTTACACCGCCCCCTGGTTTAATAACCACATTAACGGTTATCTAACAAAAGAAGCGTCTATACAGATTAGCAAAGCGTTCTAACAACGCTGCCCGATGGAATCCTACAAATTAGCGTCTGCTGAGTACATCAGGTCATGCCAATCTGCTAAGACACATTATATCAATACCACTCTTCCATCTATGCTATCCAACGATCTAAAAGTTTTGGCGCGTCATAAACCCAAGTAGTGAACAAACGATAACCCTTATCAATGGCTCTGGAGACGCTATAGCCCCTGAGCAGTGCGCTTCATCTCTCAACATCTCTTTTCACTGGCAATTTCTGTCGCACTATTAATGTTTCCTCTGCCACCTAAGATATGCTATAACTACCCGTCATGTTCCCAATTATGATAGATTCTGTTGGTGTAGAAAACATAATTAAGTCCCTCAAACTTTCATCCGCCCCGGGCTGCGACCTGATTACCACCAAGTTCCTTAAAGGTACCTGTGCCTACTCATCCATTATTCTTACTAAAATTTTTCAACAGTCTCTTCACGAAGGCGTATTACCAATCGAATGGAAGATTGGCAAAATTGTGCCATTTCACAAGTCCGGTGACAAGCATTCCCCATTAAACTATAGACCGATTTCACTTACTAGCATTCCATGCAAAATACTGGAGCACATTTTGTACTCTAACCTTGCAACCTTCCTTGAGTCTAACTCGTTTTTTACGCGTCACCAACATGGCTTCAGAAAAACATTCTCGTGCGAAACCCAGCTTGTAGCCTTTACACACAAATTAAACGTTATTCTCGACCAAAATAGCTCTGCCGACTGCATATTCTTAGATTTCTCCAAAGCTTTTGATAAAGTCTGTCACAACTTGCTGTTGCACAAATTAAATGAACTTAATATAGATCCCAGGCTTCTAACATGGCTCGAATGTTTTCTAAAAAATCGTTCTCAATTTGTTTCAGTTAATAATGTAAGCTCTGAACCAAGTGCCGTTCACTCCGGCGTACCACAAGGCTCCGTACTAGCCCACTGCTCTTTCTTATATACATTAATGATTTACCGTCCTGCATTACCTCCAATATTCATTTATTTGCGGATGACTGCGTAATCTTCCGAGAGATAACTTGTGATGGCGATATTACCTCTCTTCAACATGATCTTAACTCCATTTTCTCTTTGGTGCAAAACATGGCTCATGGAATTAAACAATAAGAAAGGCCAATTTTTACGTGTTTCGAGAGCGAACCATCAACTTCCAAACTATTACCTTGATAACACCCCTCTTCAATCCGTGACAAACTATAAATACCTTGGGGTGCATATAACAACTGATCTGACCTGGACTGTTCACTGTAATTACGTCATTAAAAATGCTAACCGAATGTTAGGTTACCTCCGCCGCAACTTTTTCAACAGCCCCTTCTTTCTTGAAACTTCTTCTTTACACTACACTAATACGACCTAAACTTGAATATTCGCTGCAGTATGGGATCCTAGTCATGCCAACCTGATACACTCTCTTGAAATGGTACAGAATAACTCAATTCGTTTTATACTTTCTAATTACAACAGGACAGCTAGCATAACAGCCATGAAATCTGGCCTCAACTTACCCTCACTTTCATCCCGTCGTAAAATGTTTCGTCTCCACTGGTTTCACAAGCTGTTTCATCACACATCGCTGCGGGACGGTCTATCTTGCCTCCTAGTTATATCTCACCCCGGCTGGATCATTCCCATAAGGTCGGGTTGCCTTCTTGCAGGACTCGCGCCTTTTCTCAGTCTTTCATACCTCGCACCTCCGAGGACTGGAACCGGCTTCCCGCATCAGTGGCAACCATTGTAATCACCTTCATTTCAAAAGTGTCTTAGCTAGTTATGTGTAATTACAGCCAACAAAGTATTGTATTACCCGATGTTGTGTTGTTCCTGTACAGTAGTTATTTTCTTGTCGTTTTTTTTTCTGTCTTGATGTAATTCTCATCATTCCCGCGTTTTTGTTTGCTATAAAGCCTGTTAGCCAACCTGTGTAATTAAGGTCTTCTGCTCGATGTAAGTTTCGCCGCTGCGCATTTGTAGAAATGTTTGTCTTTTCTTTCGCAACCACTCCCCTCTGTAATGCCGTTTGGCCCTGAGGGTATTGCAAATAAAAATAAAAA
>WOVY01004151.1:0-101279 GCA_013436015.1 Rhipicephalus annulatus
GACTGGCGTTCCTGACGAGGGAGTCAGCCGCTGAGCGCTAACGTGCGCCTTGCCGGGCAGCAAAAAACTTCCGCTCCCACTCGTTAAGATTACGCCAACTTAGAACGACGTCATGAAGGCAGAAGTGCAACGCGGCGCTTTTGCAGAGAGCTTGAGCAGCCCGACCAATATGATCGATTTCTACAGCTTTTCTGTTCTAGAAACCGAGAGGAATTTCGGAAGGAGGTCCTTGCGCGGTCCTGACACATTTACAATACACACGCCAACAAACTTGAACCGCTATATCTAGGAACATCTCCTTGTAACGTTCACGGCTTCGGAAACGTGTTGGAAATGGAGAAACACAGTTTTGGCAAACAAGACACGGATATGTTTTGTGACAAACACAGATCCTGAGGAAGTACCAAGTCGTTCCTCACACCCCCGGCCCTCTACGAACTTCCCAACTTCTTAAATCTTCTACCGAGCCCGACAGATTTCTGCCAAAATGCTTACATTTAAGCTTATAAATTCACACTCCACAAATTAACGACCTCCAAAAAAGCAAAAATAAACAAAAAATGTAGTGTGTAGTGCTGGCTGCTAAAATGTTGCTGTTGATTTAGGAATATTCACTTAAACGTCGTATATATATTAATAGATATATATATATATCTATATTTATATATATATATATATATATATATTATAATCTATATATATGTGTTGTGTGTGTGTGTGTGTGTGTCTCAATATCTGCATGTGTTTTTGCTTGCTAATAAGCACCTGAAGTAGCAGATTTATACTTTTTGTAATTGAGTTGCTGCTTTGGTCTGCGTTCGTGCCATCGTCATTCATGGAGCGTGCTGTCTTGGAAGTTGATACCACGAAGAAAATAAGTGAACGAATTCAAGCATACCCGCCTGGGTTTGTTGTAAATGGCTAACTTTGGCAACGTTGGTCGATCTGAAAGCGCGGAGATACTTTTGTAGCACCCGAAAAGCTAAAGCATTACAAAAAATCTGGTGGGGGTCAGAACCCCCTCATTCACATATAGTTACCATCCTGAACGTCACCGAAGTGCACGTTGAAGCCCTTGAGGCATCTACTAGAGCACTGTGTGCTTAGTAAAACTCTTGGCACACAGAATATCCTAAATGTGAAGGTGTTATCGCTCAGCGTGGGAACTATGTAAACTTCTTTTACCGACATTGTCCAAGTCCCGTCCCTCCGAGGCTGTGCTTCTGAATCATGGTGCAGTGTATAATACTGAGCAAACACTTGTACTCGAGCAAATATAGGAATAGACGGCAGTGATGTCGTCAATCGTATGTTTTCATGAGTCTTTCTGTCGTCGGAGTTTTATAGCTGCCACCACAAACCGAATCACAGTAACCAAACTTGTAGTCATTTGTAATAATCCAATTGGTACTCAATTCGTAGTCCATTTGTAGAATTGAGTCATGTAAATACTCCGAAAATATTGAGCCTGTAATAATTCCGAGAAAAGTGAAATATTCCTGTCATTGATAGAGTGGTGGCCTATAGCAAGAAACATACCTGCAAAATACGACGCAGTTCATTTGTAATCAAACATGCGCTGCAAATCAATCTTATGATATATTTTGTAATGTGTCTACAAATATAAACATCTTTGGATACTTATTGTGTGCTCTTCATGAATCAATAAGAAATAAGTTTTCTTTAATAACACAAACACCTCAATATAATGTGTGAAACGCATGTGCATGTCCGATTAAAATGTAAAAAATTATGCTGTGCAAATCTGCAAACTTTACCTACAAACGAATGCAGATGTCAAGATCATAACAATACAAGGTACGTATATGCATGCACAATATAATGTTATATTCACTGTGGAGATAATCAAAACAAAGAACGAAAAATGAAATAATTACATTGAAAGTACTGTTGTTTTTTGTCCTTATCAAGCCTCAACACTTTTCTTGGTGTGAAAAAGATCCTATCACCGTTTCGGGACGATAATTAAAAGCTACATCTTTCAGTTCTCTCAAGCATAGAACCATGGTAGTGCTATGAACACCTCATTACTATCAAAACTAACTACAGCTGCGAAAATTGTACGGACGCCTGGCCTAGGCAGGAGTGCGTGGATGCATGTGTTTATGTACGCGCACACATACAAACTACACGTATGAACATAATGAAGTATGGTTAAACACCTGCTCCCCCTTCCCTCTAGTAAAAAAGTTTCGTACATTGTGCTGCCCCAGACAAATTGAAAAAATCAACATATAAAGAAACACGAATATTACATATAAGCACGAACAGCCATAAAGAAGTGTATAGGATAAATACTCATAGTGTCATCAGCAATACTCATATAGTAGCCTATGCTACGTAAAAGTTTATTACGTGCTTTTAAACGACCCCATAACCACAGTATTCCTCAAGAAAAGCAAGAAAATCATGATCGGTAATGCGCTCAGTAAGAGTTAGAATCTCTTGTATAGGATTCGCGGCACTTTCATAATATAAAGAAGTAGAACGAAACAAAATAATAAGGCTTAACGTATAATATCTTTGTTATTTGAGTTCTGCGGACAATATCGCGCTTTTTAGTAATGCCGGCGATGATTCACGAAAAAAAATAATTTGGAGATGTAAAGAAATACACGTTAAAGTATGAGGGGCCCGAAAGAAAACAACTAAAGAGGCCCGAAGAAAACAAAGATAATGTTAGGCGGTCCGGTGAAAACGCGGAATTAGGGACTAACAATAAGCCACCCCTCCCACTATGCTTCTCTCATTGACCAAAAAATAAGGTTAGGTTGATTCGCAATTATCGTTAGTCATTTGTAACACATGCACGGCAATCACAATGCCGAAAAGCTTCAAGCAGAAATTCAAAATATTTCAGTAATAACTTGCGGGCCTAAAACACGAATAAACTACTGCACGCGACCTGAAAAGCATCACGAGACTGAGTGGTACCACAAGATCCAATAAACTTTAGATATAGAGAGGGTGGACACGCCCACACGCACGCATTGCTCATCTCACAATATTAAATGCGAAGCATTGCAGTAGTTGTCCCAGCAAGATGTGTTACCATCAGCTTTAGGACTGACCACTCCACGGCATCTACAACAGCGGAACTAGCTGCTTTGCGTGCTGCACTTTGTGTGGTCAATCAGGAACCACCGCAACAATGGTCGATTTTCAGCTACTCAAGGGCTGCCCTACAATCTGTGCTCTCAGCAAGAGCTCCGGTCCTACAACAGCTTGTTTTCAAAATTCGATGCTCCTCCACACTTCACCAAGAGAAGATGATAATGTGACGTTTCAGCTGCCAAGTCACTCGCGGCACCATAGGGGAACGAACATGCCGATACTGCAGGGCGGGCAGCTCTGAAGAAACACGAGAAGAAGCCATACCCCTTTCGCGGAGTGATGCTGCCAGTATCTTTCGACGACTTGCGCGTGAAATCACGTTTTCACTATGGTGCCCACCAAGCATCGATGACGAATCGTCAACAACACCTGTCCTCTTTGATGACTCTCCGCATGCCCACTGGACTCGACCGAAGAGAAGCCACCCTTCTTCATCGCTTATGGCTAGGAGTGGCATTTACAAAATCTTACTCCTTTGTCATAGGAATGGCCGACAACGCTCTCTGCGATGCCTGTCATTGCGAAGAGACGCTACACCACATCCTGTGTGACTGTCCGCTGTATGCCATCCAGAGACAGTCACTGGCATCCATTTTTGCGCGCATCGACAACAGCCAAATGTCTGTGGACACTATTCTGTCAAGTGCCCGAGAGAAGACATTGCAACAGAAGGCGACAAAAGCTCTGTTAAAATTCCTACGCGACACGGACTTGAACACGGCTGTAACAGCAATGTCACACACCGCGAAGACAAGACTGGACTATGACTGAGTGTGAGCGCGTGTGCTGCCGAAAGTTTTGAGTTTGAGTTTGAGTTTAGTTAACCACGTGACAAGTACACGAAAATACACTGTATACGTGGTTTGGTGCGAAGGGAAAAAAGCTGCATTTCACAGCTTGACTGGCCCCTCCACCCAGAAAAAAAATCTAACTACAAGTTTACAAAAATACAAAAATTACAGGCAGCGGAAAGCGACAATACAAAAAGAAACACGCATGTGGCCCATGACAGCAAATAATAGAATGACAACTCTGAAATACATACAAAAATATGCATTACAAAGCAATGTATGAAAGAATAAAAACGGAATAACCATTACAGAAATCACCCAACATTCATTTACAACACAATCAGCACATCCAATTTAACATTTCAGTTTTAGACAATACGCAGATTATCAGTTGTTAGTTTCCATTTGTTATCACACTTGGAAGGCGGTAACGTAATGTTTATCCCTCTTCCCTCTCTGCTCTCTATCTTTCATCTCCCCCACCCCCCTCCCATGCGCAGGGTTGCAAACCGGCTGCCTATAGGCTGGTTAACCTCCCTGGCATTCTTTTCCTCCCATTTTCCTTCCTTCATTTTTTAGCGACCTTCGGCGACTTTCAGCGTATCTATCTATGTAGCCGCCTACGACTTTTAGCTCTCCTGGCCGTTTCGATAATGGTATCAATACCAAAGTTGGTATGGCATAACATGACTGTATGAAAAACATATTTGACTGGTCATAACATGAAAATCATGACATGTATGTCATGAACGTCATGATTTACATTTCATGGTCTTGTAGCAGTTGCGGTGGTTTCGTTAACATCACATGTGAAAAACTAGGATCGTACAGTATGATTGCTGGCGAACACAAGCGACATACTTAACATGAAAAATCATGACACGCGTGTCATGTAACATGACTGCATGCCACGCTCATGGTGTGCTCGCGGCCGTTCGGAAGCGTCACTAATACCAAATTTGGCATTACGAGACGTGAATGGATGAAGAAGATATGATACTGGTGAAAGAATGATAAACATGACATGCATGTCATGGTAACAACAGTGACCACTGCTACACTCATGATGCGCTCGCGGCTGTTTCGCTAGCTTCACATGTACCAAACTCGGTATACGCGACGCGAACGGACAAACATAGGTAAATGACACATCCAAACATGATAATCACGACATGCGTGTCATGTAACAGCATGACTACATGCCACAGTGATGATGCGCTCGCGGCCGTTTTGCTAGCTTCACATATGCCAAGTTTGGTATTACGTGAAGCCAATGGATGACGAAGATATGTGACGGGTGCAAACATGATAATCATGACATGCGTGTCATGTGAGAGCATGACTACATGCCTAAGTCAAGGCGACAATACATTTTTGACGTGACGCGGTGCGCGTGCTCTCCGGCATTTATTTCGTCGCGTCACGCTGGCGTTACCACGCCAGGCGCCGGTCCTGCCATATACTCGCAGGCGCGCCTCGTTGCTTTGGCGCATGCGCGTTTAGCGCGTCCGGCATCCCTCCATAATGAAAGAGGGAGACGCAGTGTTGTCTTGGTAACGCATCGGCACTAAATGCAGCATGTCGTATTCACGCCAGTTGCCGTCGGGCGGCGCCGACGCACGATAGCCGCGCCTGGCATCAGACTATACAGTGCTCGCGTTTTTCTAACGAAGCGTCGCTGTGCCCAGTGTGCTCGAGCGTGATACGCTACATGGGAAGTATACTGAGCCCTTCATGATGCGCTCACGGCCATTTTGCTAGCTTCACATATAACAAATTGGTGTTACGTGACGTCAATGAATGACGAAAGTATAATGACAGGTGCAAGCATGATTATTTCTGACACGTGTGTCGTGTAAGAACATGATAACATACCACGCTCACAGCGTGTTTCGCGGTCGTTTCGCTAGCTTCACATATACTAAATTTGGTATCATTGCGACGTGAACAGATAACGAAGGTAAACGACACATCCAAACAAGATAATCATGACACGGAAGTCATGTACGGCATCATTTACTCCCACCTCGTAACGTTGTGCTGATTTTAAGAGACATATCAACATTGCTCATTCGTGCATGCTTCGCATATCATCGATTCCCCTGTACGTGGGATATGCCAATTTTTATTGTAATGAAATGATCATGTAGCAAAACCTCTCCCGTGTGCCCATTTCATCGGTAAGAACATGAGTGAATAAACATCCAGGCACACCATAGAAAGAGAATACAAAAATTCCGCCATATCCACGAAGTGAATGATGATGAGTGGGCGAAGCTCCGGAGGTAAACCTGGCAAACCATGAATCCTCTGTACATTTTGCCCACTCGATTTATTACATCGCTCCCCCTAGCGTACGTCGCCGCACTAAATCGAACGATTGCCTTCAACCAATGACACGCGCCATATGTGACATCATTCCTATTTTATAAGATCTCGCGTCTTTCATCAACTACAAGTACCGCTTTCTAGTTTATAACATCTTGCATCTTTTCATCATCAGCTACAAGTACCACATCTAGTAAACACTACAAGAACTAACGAGGAGTGGCTACATACAGGAGACGGTACCGCCATCTAGTGAACACTGCAAGAACTAAACTAGAGGTGGTTACATACAGGGGACGGTACCGCCATCTAGTGAACACTGCAAGAACTAAACTAGAGGTGGCTACATACAGGCTACAGGGGACGCACAGCCCACGCCCTAAGGAGCTTCGCTTCTAAAAAAAAAAAGAATGTTCAGTAGCAAATGCGCAGTAAAACCAGAACCGAAATATGATGAGACGGAGAGCAGCCGAATAAGGCCGTATATGTAGTGAGCGAGTCCAAAATGGAAGCACTGGGTCACTGCTGCATGCTGTGGTTATCTCTGCCGAAAGGAGTGTCAGAATCCTGCCACGTATCCGACTCGACACGATTTTGACTCCTCCGCACTTGTCCACCACACTGCACTTTGGAAAGAAAAACCTGCTGCCGCTGTAATGATTATCCCTCCGTCAAGCCGACTACTGAGAAAAAAAAAGGGGGGGGGTAGACTTGCAAACAGAAAAAAATGTTCATTCTCTTTCGTTGGGAGCTCGGTTAAACTTCTGACCATGGTCCCCAGCGTGTCGTTTGTGTTTGTGGGAATGTGTTTGAGGAAGGCGTTCGCCGAATCTTCATTGTGCGGACGACGACGTCAGAGGACCATGCTGCCTATCCGCTGTCTGCCTACCTTGAGACGAACCCTTGCTCGCGTTCAACGAGATAACAAAAAATGTCTGTCTGTCAAATGGGTATTTCCTCCTACACCCCTGGCTTGAGTATATAGGGTGCCGGGTAATCACCATTGCGCTATAACAAGCCCATGCTATGGTAAGATTGGATGTGATATGAATTCCTAAGTATTGTATGAGGTTACTTGATCTCAAGGTAAATTATTTAAGTAGCAAACCCGAGAAGAGTTAGGTGACCTAAATATGTGCTTAATTTTACTTAAGTTAATATTTTAGTTCCATTAGCCACAAGCTGCACCAGTTAGATATTCATTTAAATCGGAGTGTAGGCGATTACAATAGTCGTTTGAAGTAACTGCTGTAAAAGTATCGCAATCATCAGCAAAAAGGTGGATATTAGAAGCTACTTGAGAAGGCAGGTCAATAATATATATTAGAAACAACAAAATACCAATTACCAACTTTTGGGGCACGCCTGAGATAACATGGCACATTTATGAACTGTAGCCGTAAGCAGTAACATACTGTTAGTGATTAGCAAGACAGCAATCCGACCTATTTTAATAGGTTAATGTCAAGATTTAAGTTCCGTAACTTGTGAATGAGAAGTTTATAACACCCTTTATCAAATGCTTTTGCAAAATCTAAAACAAATGCAGCCAGCGGATGATGAACGATCAAAAATTAGATCAGTGAAAGATGCAGGTTGAGTCTCACATGATTATGATTTCTTAAAACCATGTTGTGAAATGAATAGATGTTATTTTCAGAAAAATTGAGGGTGCTTTTGATTACGAAGTATTATATAATAGTTAGAAGCACGTGCTGGTAAAAGAAATGGGCCGATATTGGTCGTTAAGGTTTTGTTACCTAATTTTAGAAGTGGAACTACCTCCCTTATACCTTCCACTGATTAGGTAAAGTACCTGTGTGGAGTGATAGTCTCAATAGAGCTAGCTGTCTTTTGTAGTAAAAAATGCACATGCAAAATACAACGCAACTCGTTTTATAAAAAATTATTTTGTAAAACTGTATTATGATCTATTTCCACAATGTGCCTAACAAATAAAAAGATTGTTAGACATTCATTGGGCACACATTTGAAATAAATGCGCGAAAAATCAAACACGAAAGCCGCCAAAAAAATGTGCGCAACCTATATACATATCCCGATACAAATATAAAAGAAATATGGCGGGCACAAATTTACAAATCATACCTATAAACAGATTCAAATGCCAAGATCATAACAGAAGTAAGGAACATATGCTCAAGCACAGTAATCGGTAATAAATGCACTTTGTATACATTCAAAGGATAAAAAAATAAAGTATTCTACAAGTACTTTCATTTCTTGTCCTTATCAAGCCTCAGCAACAATTTCTCTTTATGAGATAGAGCCCATCACCGACCAAACATTACCACTGCAGTAACTTATTCCAGTTCTTTCAAGCATAAAACCATAGGAATGCTCAATTTGGGCATCTTATTGGTGTCAGAACTCACTTCAGCTGCAAAAATCGCACAGAGCCTGGCGAAGGCAGTGCTGGGGTGAGGGGGGGGGGAGGTGTGCTTGTGTACACATACACATGCAAAGAGATGTACCAGCATGCATAAGGGACGGCAAAGCTTCCACTCGAAAGAAGTTTCTGGCTACACTGCTGGCACAGCGAACAAATAATAAAAAAAACAATAAATAAATACGAACCATTTTGAACTAAATGCTTAAGGCAGCTACAATATGATGAAAGCTTCATGAACATTACTTGTGTTTACAGAACCCTAGGCTATATTACAGAATTTTATTATAAAAGCTTTCAAGAACATGAGAAAACAATTGGACACCACGTACATGCGTCAGGAAACTGGAATTTTTTTAAGGAGACGCTCAGCTATGATCGCCTACGTGTAGTCACAGGTCAAGTGATTATCCCAGGAGATAGCAGCATTCCTAGGTACTGGTTCGTTCGCAAGTTTGCGCTGCTGTCCTATTCTTGTGCCTACAGTAAATGAGTTGAAAGTCGCCATGTGAACAGAACAACATCGACAGCTGCCATCGATTTCCTGCGCTTGTTGTTCGAAACTTTTGGATTACCCCACAAAGTGGTTTCAAACAACGGAATCGCATTACTGTCAGCCAAAATACAGAAATCCTACGAGTGACAACTGCATCACCGTGGTGAAATTTGCACCGAACCACCCAGCCACCAACGGACAGGCCAAACGCTACGTGGTAGAGCTAAAACGTGCTCTTGCAAGATACTCTGCGGGGTCATTACAACGGCGCATTGCACGTTTATTTTTTTTGTCAAGCAACTCACAATGGGCCAGACGGGCCAGGTATCGGCGAATCTCATGTTTTCTTGCGAGCTGCGAACATACATCTCAGCCATTCTGCCAGAACCGCCTTGAAAGGTTACACCAGATTAGGAAGACGCCTCGCGTTGCCGGTAGCTCCACAAACGACAACCAGTGGTCGCCCGCCAGTTTCAAAGAATGCCCGAATGAACGGCAGCCATCGTAAAAAAAAAGTTTCACCCGGAGTTTTGGTTTGTTGAAGTTAAAGCCCCTTCATCGCGTCTTCTACCGGAAAGCGCATGGAGAGGCTTTAGACCGGGCATCGCCGCTTCCAGGGATGCAGGGATGCACTCTGCCCTCCACCTTGACCGCCCCCCCTCCCCCTCGATACTGGACGCCGCGCGCCCGGGGAGTGACGGACTATCGGGGCAATCAGTGCGCCCGCGCACTGGTTGCCTGTCCATTGTGCTCCTCGCCCCTTTTATGGCCCACAGTGGACTCGAAAGCCAGCGCTTGGACCATTTGGACCATGCTGCGCGCAAATGCCTTTCTTGAAAGTAATAAAGTCAGTTCCCTGTTACGTACGCTTGGTATTATGGCTACCATGGACATAACACAGTGCAAATAGGGTTATTAGTTCCTAACAAATTCAACCTCCCCACCTTTCAGCATTATATCTCTCTCTTTTAACTTACTTCCGTTACTATTTTTAATTTCTATCATTAAATTGGAGAGCTGCGCATTGAAAAAAAAGGAAGTGAAATAGTTTATTTAAATATTTGTTATTTATTTTAGAGAAAAAGTGCCATTCTAGTGCCGGACATTGGGCAGGGGTGTGGCGCAGGGGACGCAACATTGTGTAGGAGGTACAGCAGTATAGATAGTGTTGAACGAAAGCGCGATGATTCAAAACGCAAAAAAAAAGAAGCGACATAAAACATGGTCCACAATCCCAAGAATGGCCATAATACACTAAACAAAACAAAAACTATAAACACAGTGTCCACTAGGTTATTTTGTTTGGGTAAAAAGTAAAAAGAACTCAAATATTAACTGTACCAAAAATAAAGTCGGCAATGTTAAGAAGCGAGACATTGCAGAATAGAAGAATTTAAGAATCGTGCAGAAGCGAGGCATTGAACCTCAAGCAATCAGTCTGATCAAGATGGGTATTAGAATGAAGTGCACTGTAATATATATGAAGGTGTAGTTATAAGCCATGTGAAACAGCTAACGCACGAAGAAACTAGTTGAGATCGACACTTACAAGAATCTCTGGCGGCGTATTGTTCCGCTCTCTGCTTGTTCGAAAAAAAAAAAAGGTACCTGTATATAGGGGCTCAGTCACTCTTTCGAGATTGGAGGCACGCGTTTCGTGGCGCAAAATTGGTTCGATATAATTAGATTTTTTTTGTATTGCCAGCCTATTATTATATATGCGATAGAACAGCTTCGTTATTTCGCGATAACGTCTCCATTCCAAGGTTTCTAGTTTAGCGCCTTCCAGAAGAACTGACGGAGATGTGTTACATTTACGTATTGAATATGAATTTTACAGCTTTTCGCTGTATTGATTCAAGTTTATCTGTGTTAGCTTGCGTGTGCGGGTCCCAGACAGCTGATGAATATTCTAATATTGGTATTACGTTCGTTTCACATGCAGTCATTTAGGTTTGCCGAATGCCATAGCGAGTGCCCGTAAGTAGCCTTGTATATTCAAAGCAATTTTCTCAGTTTAACAAACATGTTGATTTCATCTTAATGTAGATGTGATAACAAGACCAAGGTGCATATACTGTGAGACAAAGGACAAGAATTGATTGCCTAGGTTGTATTGGAATGTTAGTAGATCTTTTTTGCAGGTCATGGTTATCGCCAGAGTTTTTCTCGCGTTAAAGGTCAGCTGTCATTTTGTGCACAAATCTTGAATCTTAAAAGAGTTATTAAAAAGAACCTGGTCACTGGATGCGTTAACTACTTTAAAGCGCGCAGGCATTCGCAAAAACCTTTAGATTTGCTGCAATATCACGGGTGGCATTATTGATATAAACCGAAAAGAGGTTCGAGGACGGATCCCAGAGGTCTGCCAGATTTAAGCGGCGCAGACGGTGAGTTGATACCACCATCCGTAATAAAGCGCCCGGTGAATATTACTCGCGCTTTCAAAGCCTAACCTATACCCTTGTATCGTTATATCACATTGAATTTTTGTGTACATGTATGCCAACATAATCATGTATATTAGAGCAAATGTCTTCACTGTAACGCAGTGATGTTAGTCGTGAAATATAGATGTGCAGAAGTGTATGTGCCCTGTTACTGGAATGGTATGAAGCCTTTGTGTTCTGTACATGCTGTAAATAAACTTTTTCTAAACAAGATGCATTCGTTAATTAACACTAATTAACTAATCAGTAGATACCTAAAACTTCTATGGAACCTGTAATACTCGAGAATGTGCTGTAAATTGAGGGGTCTATGTGGTACATACACTGACTGTTCGGAAACGCGCACTTCGTCTTTTTTTTTAAGTACCCTATTGATGTTCTATACTATTGATCTCTACCTCAACGAACACTAAATATTGTTTTACGAGGTCATGAATGTGCCTTCCATAAGAATCCTCTCTTTTTACGCGTACCCTATTTTAATATTTACGTGGCACCATAGAGTACACCATCTCCACGCTAGATGAAGCTACGAGGGCTTGACGGCTGTCGCACCCTCAACAAAACTGGCCAGGGAACTTTTTTTTACCACGCGATTCAAACATGCTCTACACCATCATGAACTAGACATATGTCAGTACCTAAATCCCAGAAAGCAATTGGATATCTTCAAGCACGGCTCTACGGTAGGGATTCAAATGCGGTAAAACAGCCGATATTTCTGAGAGCGCCCATAGGCGCTGTGCATTATTTTTTAATAAGCTAGGGAACTCGCACTATTTCAACTACAATACTGTAACTCCGGCAGAAGAAAGGTTCATGCAGTTGCTACTTGAAACCGTGAAAGCAATGAGAAAATCAGAAAGGGAGAGGAGTTATTTTTTTCTCTCCCGTCCCATAGAGTGACGCGGGGCCCCGCCCCCACCGTGCGGGAAAGCGCGCCTCCTGCTCGTGGGCTGGAATCCTGGGGACGTTTGTGCTTTCGTCCGTTCGTCTGTGCATCCATCCGTCCGGGCTTCCGTGTGTCGGTCTTTCCGTGAGTCTGTCCGTCTTTCTGTCTGTCTATATTGCGTCAGACTGTCTGTCCATCCGTTTGTGCGTCCGGACGAACGAGCGCTACGCTCCATTCATCATCATTCACTCCGTGGGTATGCTGTGATCTTTTCTCAAAACCTAAATTGCTATGACAAAATTTGGCACATGAAAAGAACTGTTTATTCGCTTTCAATTTAGGTACAAAATTTATTTTAATTCAACCACCATATGGTGCAAGTTGCGTCTCATTATAGACAAAACAACTATTTTGTGAAATTTGCGATTTTTGCTCGTAAAGTTTGACAGCTTGAGAGGTCTAAAATATTTTTTCTTTCAAATATACTTTATGTGGATTTAGTATTCACTCATCAGATATTCATTCAAAGTGCAGTATTGATATAGAAAAATGCAGATATAACACATTTCGGCTAAATTATTTGAGGTGTATGTGGTCGAAAAATGGTAATAATATTACTGAGCTTCAAACACTTTGTGCAAGCCCTTCACTTAACTTGTAGACCAAATTTGGCACGGAAGCAGAAGAGGTACTTATGAAATAATTTTTTTCACAAACATCTAGACGAGATTCCGGGAAGTTCAGGAGGCAGCCACGTGACCAAAAAATTATTTGTCTGCGAAATATTCTAGCAGTTACCTTTTTTAATGCAGTAAAATCAGCGCGTTTTTTCGAATACATTAGAGGTGGTTGCCAGCCAAAATGGCTGGGACGTCTGACCTGGAATGACCCAATAGCCAATTCTTCCATTACATAATCGTGTAAATGTGGGCCAGTTCAAGAACACTAGTATCATTCGCATTTTAATACGTACCGGACAGTTTTAAAATTTACAAGTTACCTGCACCGAATACCTTCTCAATGCGCATACCGTCATGTTTGCTCAGTGGCATTGTGCTTTTGTGCAATACAGATAGAATATGTATATGTTGTTGCGCGTCGTACTGTATTCCTGTTAATAAACTAATCGAATGAGTACCGTGGTAGATCTGCAGAAATACACATGCAGCTGTGTTGATGCGTACTCAAGCATAGAAGTTTACATTCATTTAGATTGGTCGATGCATGTAGCTAATAGAAACATTATCAACTTGGAGCAGCACCTTTTTATGTGCCTGCGCGAGCAAGTTGAAAGGGTAAAGTAAGGTTCATATCTACGGCACGAAAGGTATGATTTGGCTACAGCGCGCTTTTTATGGCGTTTATTGCTCAGCATACCTTTTCTAGCATTTCTCACTGCAGTGGAGCCCGATGCCACTGAATATGCTCGCTATGCACTCAATTTATACTTACACATAAGACAGCAGTTAGTTATGCAGGTTGCATACTGTATGTTGCCCTCTTTTTGAAGTTTCGGTCATTGTTCCTTGTGTATTTATTTTAGGTTTCCAGGATTGAATTTCCTGTACAGAAAGAACAGCTTCGCCCCAATTCTCTCGAAGGCACCAGTCATCTCAGCAGCTGAAGATGATTGTGCAAGCAGCAGTGACGAGTGGTTTTGCAGTTAGAAGTATACCAACACTGACATTACATTAATACAACCCCAATTACACTACCTTGTCAAATGTTCTCTTATTTTTAATGTCGAAGCTTATACTGCGAGATGTAATAGGTTGTAAATGTGGCTCCAGAATCTCGCTTACTCTTTCTACGTGTTTTTTTCTATTGTATAGGTGTCAATCAACACCATACCTCTCAGTCGTTTGCCCGACTAGCGCAAATGTTTTTGAAAGTTGTGGAGATTCATTGTATTGAAAACAATGAATATCTAGTACAGAGAGAAAAAAAAACTTAGTCACGTAAGATATTTCAAAATGTTGCAGAATGCCATCAGAGTCCTGTTTGTCAGACTTGCAGTTTTTCTATAATAAAGACAGATGTTAACTTATGGGCTTAATTGTTTTTTGCTTCGGCGTTATGTTTGGTTGAACCTTACGCTACAGGTTACTGCTTGCACTACTGTGGTGTGGTGTGTGTGTGTGTGCGTGTGTATGTGTAAGTGCCTTCCGCGTCTTACTTTGTCGTTTTCGGCCCAGTCTACGTTCACATATATACACTGGTCTCATGCAGCTCATTCAAGACCATGGCACCTTATTTTATCAGCTGCATGCATGCAGGTATAAGTGCAGTGGGTGTCACCAGTATCTTCCTTCCTCCCTGTCAGCCACAGAGAAGGTTCATATATGCTTCTCCCTGAGAACAATTGAGGCTTGGGCCAGTTGGTACTGCGTATTTGATGGACGAAGTGCTATGAACGGCTCTCCTCAACACACAAGACTAAGCGTAACCTCCTGTGTTTGCTTTTGTTGTCCCGTTAATTGCGCTTTATTTGATCAAGTATGCTTATCATTATATAACTGCCATCGTTTCAAGGAGGTTTTTAGTGTTACACCCCACTAGCATGGGTGTAGCTTCATTGTTTAGGGGTGTTCGTAAACACCTATTAAAGTAGGGTGTAACGTTTCTTTACGCCCTACGGTTTCAGGGTGTTTCTAAACACTTTATTGTTTAGGGTGTTCCTAGACACCCTAAAGGGTGTTGCACATGGGACAAAAACAATACACCCTTATGGGTGTAAAATTGTTAGAGTGTAGGGTCATTCGAATCGCGTATTTATGTATTTCTTAGTGAAGGAACACTGCGCCGAACACTTACGTATTGTTGTTGTGCCTAAGGTATGCGTTATATTTGCTTTTTGATCGACAGTGTTCACAAGCATGAAACCAGCCACCATTTCAAGATGATCGAGCGTTCAGCAAGGGCTAGAAGTTTTTACCGGGTAGCTGAAATCGTCGTGCGACAGAGAAAAAGACAGACAGCAGACCGAAATTTCTGCGTTCGTGTTTCCCAGAAAAGACATCGTCTCTACGCTTCCTCCCTGCTCTACCAGGTCGAGTCTTTAAGCGCACTGCAAGCAGGAGCACTCTGTGGGTGTAAGAGACCAGCCGACGAATATAAGTGGTTATAATGACTGCAACGGAAGAAATGAAGAGAAAGGTGCCGGCCTTTAACTGTTTCTTTTTACGAGGGCACCTCAATAGATCGGCACAGGAATAGGGAGTGAGGTATGAAACGTAGCGGAGAGGTCAAGAGAAGGTAGGAAGAGAAAAAAAATGACAGCATATCCACCGAGTGAATGATTGAGAGTGGGGCGAAGCATTCGTCCGTCCATTCGTTCTTGCTTCCGTCCGTTCATGCGTCCGTCTGTGTGACCGTGCATGCGTCCATCCGCCCGTCCGTGCGTGTGTCTGTTCGTGCGCCCGTCCCTGCGTTCGTCCATGCATCCGCCCCTGCGTCCGTTCATGTGTCCATCCATGCATCTGTATGTGTGTCCGTTTGTCCATCTATTCAACACTACAAGTATCACAATCTCGCATCTTTTTATCATAGACTCCATATATATAAGCACCGCCATGCAGCGGACATTCCAAGGACTAAACGAGAGGTGGCACACGCGCACTTTCTTACGGCTTGAGCTTCGGGTCTACTTCCCACCTTTAACCACCTCGAGTTCATGGTATATACTAGTTCACTGTATTCATGGCACTGCGGCCCAACACTTGCTAAACCTTTCTCAAACCAAGGAGGTTACGCCCAGCGAGTATAAGGTAGCAACCTTTTCCTGTCAGATAGTGCTCAATGTACATGCCGATGGCTGCTAATGGGAAATGAGAGACAGGATAATTCGCCTTTTACTTTCTTACGGCTTGCGCTTCGTATCTACTTCCCACCTTTAACCACCTCACAGAGTGGTTCTAAGAGAGAATGGAAGAGAAAAGTGAGCTTCGCAACTGTCTGCTTCAGGGAGCGACACCTCAACAGTAGCTCACAAGAGATGGGAGTGAGGAGGGATTAAAAGAATAGGATTAAAGGTATATATAGAGAGAAAGATGCGCCAAGCCAGCGAGCGAGGACATATCGAGGGGATAGAAGAGATAGGAAAGATGGAAACATGGTCACAGGAGGCCGAGGACGGGGTACCACTTGCGAGAGCTCTTGCCGGCGTCAGGAGATGGCGTAGAGCAGCTCCGGCAGGTCAGAGCTACACTGTCGTCGGAGATTGGCGTCAGGAGATGACGTAGGGCCCGCTCAGTCGGCTAGAGCTACGCTGACGTCGGAGATCGCGAGGGCACAACCGGTCGGCACGGAATCCAGCGCCTCGAGTTCATGGTATATACTAGTTCATTGTATTCATGGCACTGCGGCTCAACGCTCGCTAAACCTTTCTAAAACTAAGGAGGTTACACCCAGCGAGTATAACATAGCAACCCTTTCTTGTCAGATAGTGTTCAATGTACATGGCAATGGCTGCTAATGGGGATCGCAGCGTGCGCGTTAACTAAAAGCCAAATGCTCCTGTCTCTCATTCCCCCTTAGCAGCCTTCGGCGTGTACATTGAACACTATCTTTTATTGTTCAACAATGCATAGAATAAATCTCTCACCGGCACCACCTGGGAGGTCAAATTGTTGCATTTGTTACACACTACAACGGCTACGAGGGACGAACGGGTGCCGCTATAAGGAGCTTCGCCCCTAAAAATAAAGGAGGAGCTCTGTCTTCCGCCAGAAAACGCAAGTCGCCTCGCGCAACGCGCAGCCCGCGGGAAAAGCGACGCTAATTAACTGAGCGTAGCGTACTGAAGAACAAAACGAGACAGGGTCGCTTTTGGATCAACAAACACGTGTGAACCCGCTACTACTACATCTTTTCAAAGATTCTCGAAGCTGCGTGTTTGTTGTAGGCTGGTGCACAATTGCAGCACCACAACCTCTGGTTGGTTTATACAGGTACTTCAAGGAATCACGACATTCGAGATCGTTTTCAGTTGACATGGTGGACGTCGAAGTAGCACTGAAAGACTTTTTCTTCTAATTTTTACTGATCTCAATGTAACCTTCTTTTCCACGGACCTTCACTTCGTTATGATGACATGCGCCAACTATACTGCAGCTGCAGTTGATTTATTTTTTCTAAAAATTAAACTTGGTTATTGATAGTCCATTCGGAAATCTCACCTTTGAATGCGGAGTGCTATGTGCACACTAGATGAACTTTTCATGTCAATTGAAGCCGGGACTCACTGATAGTATCGGCCCACCCACACTAAATATTCAGCCAATCAGAGCATGCTCAAACGCGTGCTTTGGTTGACTAAATCTTGAGAGCGAGCTGGCAGACACCAGTAGTGACTGTGGCTTTGATCACTATCACATTGGTGAATGCTGAAACGTAGTATATTTAGTGGGTACTTACAGAATACCACCATGGACTACCAAGCTTGTGGTTTATAGTGTTTGCTTCCCAGCTATCTTCATGGTTTTCACAGCTATCTTCACGCGGCGCGGGTGAAAAGCTAGCGGCAGTCCTTCCGTGCTCAGAGGGCCGCTGAAAATTTTCTTGTTAAGTATGCAAAGGGTAATACAAATATCGATCTATGGTAGTATAGCTTCGATGAATTTTTAGAGACTAAATCGCATTCGTTGTGACTTAGTCTCTTAGGTCAGTTGTGGCCGCTGCAGTGCGACGTGGCGGGGACAGGAAAGACGGGGAAACGAGTGGCGGCGGCTCCCTCGGGGCAGCAGCCGCAGCAAATTAGCTGGTGTTTGTCAAAACAGGGACCAGCTCAGTTGTTTTATTGAGTGTTTTTTTAAATCTCATTTATCACAGTGGCGAAGTAATGTGACGTAATTGCTGACGTTTACCGAAGCAGCTAGCCGCTTCGATATTGTTTTCGACACAACCTGTTTTTGGTTGCGTAAAGTTATCTTCCTGTCTCTGTGTAAACAACTACGCTACCTCTATATCTTGAATGCAGCAATATCGTACTATTGTTAAAATGAGACGTCAACGTTGCTGTTTGCATCGATGTCAATGTGCTATGCAGTGGTATACTTGCCGAGGAAACAGCAACAGTTTTTCACTGACCTTCATGAGCAGCTCTGGAGGTGCATCGGAACGTCCGGCATGGACGTCGAACCCGCCACGTCCGAGGACATGGTCACAAATCGGGCACACAGCCGAATGCGAAGACGGCCTGGGACTGATGATGACGACGATGATTATGATGAGGTTGAATACCAGAAGAATGGCACAACCACGGATTCATGCATCATGGGCACAACCCACTACCGGGGATCAGCCACGAAATGGTGCAGGAGTGGATTTTGTAAAGCAAAATTAAATAGCAAAGAACAAAAAGAGGGGTGATGGATATGCGAAAAAAGTCATCTGTAAGCAAGTAAAAATATCTGTGATAAGTTTGGTGCCTTTTACTGCACGGCTACTTGTAATATTAAAATACCTAAATTCATTTAGGTATTAAAATACCTAAATGAATAAATGAGATAAGGTTAATACCTGAATGATAATAAATTAGATGTATTGGTAATAATAACATGGCATTCTGAGAACGTTTTTCACGCACTGCATTTCTTCCTCGATGCAGCACGTGTTTACCATCACGCGGTTGCGCGCCCTCCTTGCTCCTAACACTTGGCGCATTCCATTTCATTACTGCATCGCCCATGTTAGGAGGATGCAATAAATCTACTTTGGGGCCTTCTCCGCTGCTTTATGTGCTGCAGCTAATAGATAATGGTATTCATTTCAAACAAAAAAGGGTTAGGTATGACAGCTAAAGAGCGAAAACATAACATTGGTGCAACATATAAAAATATTAATAAGAAAAAGTTCAGCAGGTGTTAGTTTTCCAGAACAAGAGTACGGAAGCACTCATGTAAGGCAAATGAGGTTCAGCGAAAGAGTATACGTGAATACGTGTGACATGGAATTGCCCCTTTGAAGACCTCACGCGATTGGTTTTGCCGTTGTAGACCCTTTTCGCAGGTGTGCAGACTTATGTTCGCCCTGGAGGTCGGCCCGTAGGTGAAGCTCGAGTAGCGCACCTCGAGGTCCGCTGCTATAGAGGTCCTTTTTTCTTTGGATTCAGTTTCTTGTAGACGTAACAGCAAGCATATATTATTATTTTTTATTTGTTGTGATGAGTGTTGTATTTGCCCTGGAGGTTGTGGGCGCTCCATTGCTGGACTCCCCGAGCACCGCAGCTGTTCCGAGTGTGTTGTAAATGCACCGTGTGCCAGCACCCTTTTTCTTTCTGCGCACTCGAGCCCACTAATATTCTAATTGTGTGCCTAGTAGAACATATTGTTGAGCTAGTTGACTGTCCATGATCACTAAAAGAATGAGCGCTCAAAATCAACCACCACACAGAGATGGTCACTTGTCTAAGCTCCATCTTTGCGTGGTCATTGATTTTAGATGCCAAGCTCCTTATGGCGTCGCCCGTTCGTCCCGTTATCATTTGTAACCACCGGTGGCACATGCATGTTTGTAACCCCCTGTGGCACATGCATGTTTGTAACCACCGGTGGGCGAAGCTCCTTAAGCCATGGGTCGTGCGTCCTCGATGTATGTAGTAGGTAGCCACCTCTCGTTTAGTTCTTGGAATGTCGAAGCTCCTTAAGCCGTGGGTCGTGCATCCTCGATGCATGTAGTAACATGGCCACTGGATAAAAAAGCGCACGACTCGTGCGCTCTTTCATCCAGTGGTCGTGGTAGTATAGGTAGTCACCTCTCGTTTAGTCCTTGGAATGCACGCTAGATGGCGGTACTTGTATATAATCAATATATGATAAAAAGATGCGAGATGGTGGTACTAGTAGCGTTCACAATACGGATGGACGTACGTACATACAGATGGACGGACGCACAAATGGATTGTCCAATGGCTGGACGGACGGATGGACGCTTCGCCCCACTCATCATCATTCAGTCCGTGGACAGGCTGTGCCTTTTATGGTGCTTACTGTTGTAGTGATCAGGGTGCCGAGTGACAGCAAGACCTGAGGGAGGAGTGTGGAGGTCCGAAAATTTCCAAGTTTGCATTTGTATATTACATACGAACGCTCGCAAGAGCTTACAACGTTGAGTTGACACATAATGTATAGAAAACACTATACATGAATGTCTTGCGGATAGTTTGCCTAGCACGTGCAATATTGTGGCGTAGAAGCGTAGAATCGCGCCAAGCATCAAAACACATGGGTTGCGCAGCTAGTAGGTGTTTTAAAGGCTCAGTCATTATAAAGCGCACGTACATACTTACCATCATCATAACAAAAGCATCAACAGAGTGAGGGGCTGCCTAGATTGGCGTGTTGCCTTAGGGAAGCGTGGTGGACAATTCGTAGATTTGCAAAACGGAAAACTATGCCGTAGTGCAGTACGGCATACCGCCATTGAGCATTACAGCACATTAACCTTTTCAAGCTATCAAAAAATACCTACTGCAAGTAGAGTTGCACTTGCAGTAGGTATTCTCAGATAGCTTGAAACGGCCGATGTTACAAACTCAAACGTGCGTTCTATGGCGGCACGGTTGAGACATCCACCGCGAACCAAGGCCATCGCAATTGCAAGGCAATTGCAATTGAGAAGGCGAGGCACTGGGGGCCCGGATGAAAAACCATGATTACGCTCTTTCTATTTTAAGTATGTTTCGTTCGTCTTTTGGTTATCAATATTCAACACTGAAAATGTCGGACGCATTCATAGAATCGATTCTTGGCCAATACACCTCAATGGGTATGAGCCATGCTAAAATTCTCATCATCATCATCACCGACTACACTTTCGCGTTGTTCTCTCGCGGGAGAAATTCAGGCGTACTCAGAGTATTTTTCCAGAAAGGTATTGATGATCTATCATTTATTGTCTAACAATTGGCTATCAATCGGCTTATACCATGCTTTCGAGGCATTAGTAAACAATTGACAGAGATTCATTAGCTGGTCATCAATTATGCATTTCGAGGGGTAATACTCAGATGTTTTCTGTCCACTGAAGAGTTACGCGCCTTAGTTTTGCGAACTAATCCGCTCCTTCCACGAGATTCTTACGCTGAGCATATACGTCACGGGTGGTTGGAGTGCTTGAAAATTAAACGTGAAAAGTTTCCACCTGCTGAAGATAGACAGGTGCTGCCTTTAAGGCTGTATCCTATTTTGTTGACGTTTTAAGGTAGTAATTAAAATAAACTGCTAAATTGATATAGAAGTAGACCGTGGCCATCAGTTGGGAGTCAGATATACGTATAAGTATTATTAGTATAATTAGAAATACTTTAATAAAGAGTCAGAAAAAAGACATACTCATATAACTACAAAATAAACACAAATGCACAATAGCAGAAACTACACATACTGCTGCGGAATTGCAACACGCAAGTAAAAAAAATTGCTGCAAGTTGCCACAGCAGAGACCTAAAGGCATGTACTTTTTTGTGCCTTCTGGACCAGCAATTTATATTAACACTTAACACAGGTTACACTAGTGCACATTGTGCAAGTGAGAAGTGTATACAATCTTTGTATTCATATTAACACAAATGACAAGTTAAAGTGAATTTCTAAATTGTAGTATGACAATACATAGGAAGCACATAAGTTCTGCTAAACTCTCACAAGAAAAAAAAAACATAACTCCTTGATGTTGCAGATCCTCCTGTTTATACAGTATTGGCAGGAGATGATGCGAATTCAGCTTCATTTTGTTTTAGCCCGGTACATCGCAGGTTCCCCGGTGTACATGTCGGTTCTCACGTCGGGTCTTTGTTTTTCTAAGTTTCTTTCAAACATAGTATCTAGCCCTTGCCGTGGAATTTTGTGACTGAGTGTCAGCATGGGCCTGGTATGGAATGTATCATATATAAGATATAGGTACATATATCTTAACGCTTAATACGTCATTAAGAAAAAAGAGTGAAAAGCGCGATAATAACGTCGGCACAAAATTATGTGATGTGCAATAAAGGCCAATGATGAGTTTTCGCATCCCAAATGCCATCGCGTCCCATTCGACTAAGGCAGCACTGGGTAACGGACTGATGCCGCACGCGGTCAGGGAAACAGGCTGCACACGTTGGCACCAGTGTTCATGTGCGTGCCGGGGGCGCAGCCGAAAGTGCGCGCGAATAGGCGCGTCCGCCGCAGCATGGCGTCGCAGTGAGGCTCGCTCCCGGGCCAGGGATCCGGCACTCCGGCTATGAAGGTCGCCGGCGAAGGCACGCCTCCTCCGGGACAGCCGGCGTAGCAGGCGGCCACGAACAGCATCTGGGGGAGCGTCAGCGCATCGAGACCCGGCAGCCGCTTGTCCCCGGCTTCGGCCCTCGCCCTGTACGCGTCGAAGAGCACGTTGAACGACAGCACCTGCGACACACGCGTGCTGAGGTCAAGATACTCGCGCGTAGAACGCGCCTCTGATTGCAAGGACATATCCAAGCACGAGGTGATCGGCGTAGCGAAAAGAAGACAAGCCGCCCCTTAATGTGCGCCCCCTTGTAAATGTTGCCGATGCATCGCGCAATTATTAGCCGGTTGTCACATGTGAACTCTATGTCACGTAGGTGGCCTGTTTTGGACACTCTGTACGTGTGAGCGCAGACATCTTGACATGTACCATTAGCTCCGGACGTTTATTATTTTTATTTGTCAAAAATACTGAGGACACGTATTTGCCCATATATAGGCACTCAATCGTTGCCTAAAAAAGCTACACATATATTTGTTTGGCATGCACAGAAATTATAGGGAAAATCTTTCTTCTGCTTTCTAACAACTCCACGACTTTGAATATCATTCGACGAAGTAGAGCATTCGAAAGCGTACTTAGTTCTATGCCACCCTATGTTGAGAAAAATATGACTGCTAACACTATACGGAAACAAGCATTGGCAAAGCTGAGCAAAGAGTCTATATACCGACAGTCTGTAGGTAGACAGACGCACGTGTAGATGAGGTAACTTGATGCTCGGGCCTTCGTATTTATGCTGAATGAACCAATGCTATGGCATACCTGACTTAGGCAATCCTACTAAATAGTAAATTATTCATCTAAGACTATTTTGGTGTTTGAGCTCATATGAAATGTACACATGAGGATATGCCATGGTAAATAATTACCGCGAAGATAACAAGAAAACTTCTGGATGATTTAGTTTTCGGTAAGGGTACAGTAATTAGGATCGCAACATAAGGCGTTACTTCCCAGCTCAGAGAATAAGACAATAAAATGAAGGGTCACATATGGCTCTGATGTGCATTGTTCATAAGTTACAGCGTGTCTTCAAGAGTGTCTTGTGCATGTGTTGTTGGATCGATAACAACTGCTTCTTAAGGTAAAAAAAGCCGCCGAAATTAACTCGGAGCCATCCACCGAGCGACTCAAGAACTGGTGCGTCAGTGAGACGACCAACAGTCGGATTTTTTAACCTTTTTTCCGGGAGACATATCTCAGGTGCCGTGGTAGAAGACCACATAGCCACGCCAGTGAGAGCTGAAGCTTGCACACAGCTCGAGTTGCATCGCTCACCTGCATCACCTGACTTTCGTCCTGGCGGGCATTTTTGGCATCGGGAAGGACGCACTGCGTGAACTTGAGCACGGGCTCACGTGCGGGCGGCGAGCTGCTTCGGTAGGCCGCAAGGAAGAGCTCGCCCAGCGCCTGCGCAACCTTTTAAGAAGAAGTCAGTGGCACTCGAGGATCCATTTGGGGATGAATAGTGTTTTGTTTTTCTTACCGTCAAGGTGTAGTAAAAACACAAGTGATCGGTAAAACACTAAAATCAAACGTGTCCTTACAGTAGTTTAATGTTTACACTACATTGATATAAGATACCTTGCGCAATGTCCATCGATGTATGACAGCTATAGTACCGCCTAACGTGGATGCATCCACCTTTGCGCTTAATAAAACATTTCTATCCTTAAAACTAAAGTCCATCATTAATTATTTGAAAAAAAAAAAGCCACAGCTTTGCCGGAAAGGCGAAGCAATGAACGCGATAGCAACAAATCGGAAGGTCACGCGCAGAATAGAAAGCAGATTGAAACCTGCCCCGCGTTTCTCACGCACAAATGACGCACAAAACGTACTCACACGTACACATGCCCGTGAATAAGCGTCCCAGTTGATACTTCGCTGTGTCTGAAAAGCGCGCGCTTTTCGTAAAAAAAGAATGCTATAATTTCGGTGACCTCCGTGTGCCCGGTAACTACAACAGAATCTTTCCAGGTAAAGCCCGAAGCCAGTAAAGACGTATACGATTCTTCTTTCCTCCCCACCGCGAGATAAGGCGCGCAAGGGAGTGTCACTCTCCTCGTGTGGGAGATTAGAGGAAATTAGATTAGGGGCAAAGTACACGTGGGATATTAGATTACACGTGGCGTGGCGGTGCGTTGCCTCAATCGCCACGCGTTGCGACGACGCACGCTCATTGGGTCATCTTTCTGGTATTGTGTAAAACATAATTCTCCCGATATGCGCGTCGGCAGCGGTAAGTGGTATATGTAAATAGCTTGCTGTTTGAACGGTGAAGATCGCGGATTCCATGCCGACTGGTTGTGCCCTTGCGATCTCCGACGTCAGCGTAGCTCTGGCCGACTGGGCTGGCCCTACGTCACCTCCTTACGCCGATCTCCGACGACAGCACAGCTCCGACTTACTGGACTTGCCCTACGCCATCTCCTGACGCAGAAAAGAGCTTTCGCAAGTGGTGTCCTGTCCTCGTAATCCTGTGACCGTGTTTCCAACTTTCCTATCTATCCTATCCCCTCGATATGTCCTCGCTCACTGGCTTATCGCATCTCTCTTCCTCTCTTTCTACACCTTTATTCCTATCCTTTTAATTCCTCCTCACCCGCATCCCTTGTGAGCTGCTGTTAAGGTGTCGCACCCCGATGCAGACAGTTACGGGGCTCACTTTTCTCTTCTTTTCCCTATTATAGTCACATCTCATCCGTGGCTCAGCTGTTAACGCCTGGTACTCATGATTCAGAGGACCCAAGTTTGCTTTTGCGTGCCGGAGTCTTATTCTGAGTTTTCTTCTCCCTTGCATTTTTTTATATAGAGATTGGTATACATACACGGTGAGTGACGGCGACGCCGACGCCAGTGGCATAATATAGCCAAGAGTGTCCAACAACTGCTAGCGCTATAAAACCCTTGTTAGAGATGCTTGTGGTAGGTAGCTGCAACAATTAACGGTAAGAGCGGAACCAGAGAAAGCGGTGTGACAGCCAGAAGAGCATGATGATGGAAATTGAGCTATGAGGTCACCTACTCACGGCACACTGGACTTAGGGACACCACTACTCGACTGAGGGAAAACGCAACGCGCGTCGTATCCTCCCTCTTACACGCCCCGAATATTCGCATGGCCGGTGTCAGTGGAAAACGTGGAGCCAGACGAAGCCGGCGAGTGGTAAAGTTATTTGGTATAGATAGATGCTATGAGCGATGCCAACGGTTGGTGCCTGGGGGTGTGTTAAGGCATTGACAAAACTACGGAAACGCGCCGAATGGAACGGGTGCTAAGAAGGCGCATTGGAGGAACTAAGTACGGATGCCGAGGTCATGAGGCATAACCACACTTTATCAAGAACGCTGGAAGAGCAGAGTGGTAGATAGATATAAAAGGCGTATTTTTGAAAGCTTCCGAAGATTGCGGCTGTGGTGCAGTGGATGGCGTACCCGGCATGTGCTGTGGCGGAATGCAGAGGTCATGGGTCCAACTCCTGTCGACGAAGCTTTTATCTTTGTCTTCTGAACGGTGGTATTTTGACGTCATTTGTGTGACGGGAATACGTAATTGCGATTTCGGTGGACCCCGGCAAACAACACGAGATACCGTGCCGAATGACGCTGCCTGGGAGGACACAAGTCCAGGATATGGGGAGAAAACATGAAAAGAGGGGAGCCAGCCACCCCTCAATGCTTTAGTTCTCCCTGCTAAATGTTTATGTACGCGTTCTATAAGTAGTTGCAGGACTCTTTGTATAGTGACAGACTGCCAATCATTCGAAGGGATTCACTAAAGCTTCAGTTATTTGCTTTTACGTCACCTGGTTTCGCCTGTCGACGCACCTCATTCTCAACAAAGTTCGAGCTTCAAGCAAGCTTCCATGAAGTTAGCCCTCCTTCCTACACGTAACTTGTGGCAATGGTGGAATACCTTTTGAGACATGTTTGCTCTTTTCGGTACAAGTAACTAGAAAACAGGGGTTGATTCCAGCTTGCAAAGTGTCCAAGTATAATAACAAAAAATTCGCGTGACTAAACTTCCTAGCATTGAAGAGGACGGCGAGAAGGGGATGAAGTACCCGACACTTCCCCATTCCATAAACACCACGTAATTTATACGGCGGCTGTGTCCTTACCTGGCTTCCCAGTCCAGCGTAATTAAGTACCTTCGCCAAGTCTTCATCGTACAGCGGAAAGGTGAAGACGTACGGCATCAGGACGAAGTCTTTGCCGACATTCGCGTGTAAGCTGAGTGCCTGCATCGACTCTGCCACGGCAACCATCCGTGAATATCGGAACGAGGAGCGGACGGCTGCTGCGACGAGACGGCACGCCTTGACCAGCGAGTCACCCGGAAGCAAAGGCTCGTGAAACCTAGCCACGCGCAAGCCTATACCGTCACCAGAGTCACGAGTTGTTCGGTCCATAGCCTGCGACAAAAAAAAAAACGTCACAGTTTTGCCGCAAAGGCGGAGCGATGAATGCGACAGCAACTAATTGGAAAGTCACGAGCAGAATGGCACGCAGATCGAAACATACCCCGCGTTTCTCACGCGCAAAAGATGCGCTCTTCTTCTTTTCGCGGGTCAAAGTATCCGTGGGAGATGACAGCGCACGCTGCCGCGTCATGATTTCGCCACGCGTGCTCATTGCGCCATCTTGCTGGTAATGCTGAAAACACGATAGTTTACTCCGTGATTCCCCCGTCAACAGCGATAAGATATATATATATATATATATATATATATATATATATATATATATATATATATATATATATATATATATATATATATATATTGCCACTTGTCCGCTAGTTACGGTGACCGCAAGCCACGGCTGCCCGCGAGAATGAAATACAATGTTCTGGATGTCCTGGGGCAGCGCGTGCTCTGGCTAGTTGTTGTTGAATATTGAAGTAGCCATCTTGCAAGTTTTCGGTGCGTCTTCCCGCCGGCTCTGTTCTTCCAAGTTGAAGACCTTTTGTAGCACGTGACTACTGGCGGAGATGCTGGACCCCAGCCGATGTTCCGAACGCCTCCAGGTAGCCCTGTACCTGCAGTGACAACACCTGTTCACCGCTCAAGACAAAGACTCCAAGGACTACCTCCTGAGCGTTAACCTCTTCCCGAGAGGACGTCTGTGACAGCCCGGAACGCTAGGGAAGGCGCTGCAGCCTCCAACGCACAGGAAAGCGCTGCAGCCACGCCTCATACGCTGTGGAAACCACGTGTGCCGAAGGTTTTCCACGGTTCCGTCTTGGAGGGTGTCGAAGACTGGCTGGCTCAGTTCGAATGCGTTTCGGATTACAGTGGGTGGACTTTGACAAACTTAGGAACGTGAATTTCAGCTTAAAGGACGGTGATCGCACTTGGTACGAAAACCGTGATACTTTTTCCCTCGTGGAGCGTCTTTCGTCGATACCTGCTGGCAAGTTGGGCCAATCCTGATCACCGTGAACGAGCCGAGTGAGCGATTTAGTCGTGCCTCCAAATGCCGAATGAAAGTGTCATGATGTACGTCGAAGACATGACAAGCCTCTTTCGTCGAGCCGACCCCGACATGGCAGAAGAGAAAAAAAAGGTCCGTCATTTATTGCGAGGAGTGAAGGAGCAGCTTTTCGCTGGCCTCGTTTGCTGTCCCTCAAAGACCGTGGCAGAATTTTCGACTGAAGCCACAACCATGAAGCAAGTGCTGCAGCAGCGCTCTACTGTGTACGACCGGCAAGCGAGTGCCGCTTCGTCAATAGGTTAGATTGGAGGTGCGGCAAGCAACATCAACATCTAGTCTGTCTGCGACTTCATTCAATCGGTGGTGCGCGACGAACTACAAAAGACTCGGTGTCAGTCCCAACCTACTGCAGGGTCTATTTGCAGCCTTGTCAGAAACGAGGTACGACAGGCTCTTCAAGTGCGGCCTTCCAGCTATGTTCCGCCTGTCCCGACGGAGCCTCATTGTGCATCATACGCAGAAGCTGTAAGCCGATATGTTCCTGCTTCACCGCGCTTCGTTAATCCTATGCCTCAGGATGCACTTCCTTCGCTGCAGCCGATTCAGCACTTAGAAAATCGACAGCCGCTTCCCAGAAAATCCAACGTCATTATGGCACACGCCGGACAGACGACCACTGTGTTATAACTGTGGTGAAGCTGAAAATGTGTACCGCGAATGTCCCTATCGTCGCCTCGGACTACAGGGTTTTGCCGTCGACCAACCACGGCCGAGATTCGGCGAAAGACCGAGAGCTATTGAAGATTACCTCTCACAGCAGCGCATGTCACTGTGGCGGCAGTCGCGGTCCCCATCCCCAAGGTGATCTTCTCCAAATTTTCGGAGCCTCTCAGGGGTGGCGTCGGCGCGCTCGCCTAGCCCTAGGCAGGAAAACTAACGACAACGACCTTCGGGAGCGAGGCCACTGACACTCGACGCAAGCAAAGCCTCCCACCGACGCAAGCATGGACTCGGAGCGATTCCCCGACGACAGCGACAAAATCCATAAGCAGATTTTTTTTGGATATACATGTGGCAGTCGACGGTCACCACGACGTAAGTACATTATTGCACACAGGTGCGGACTACTCGATCATGAGCGGGAAACTAGCAGCGCACATAAAAAAGTTGTTAGTTGTAAAAAAACTCCTTGGTACGAAGCACAAATTCGTACTGCCGGAGGGCACGTAGTCACTCCAATCGACATGTGCACTATCAGAGTGAGCATTCGGGGGTGTACGTTTCTCTCCAGCTGCCTCGTACTTCGGGACTTTTCCCGAGACCTAATCCTTAGAGTCGACTTTTTGCGGGTACGGCGCTATTATCAATCTTCGAGAGCGTACCGTGACGTTTTTGACAGCTGGATCCTCAGACAAATCTGACGACATGCGTGACAGCACGCTTCGCGTTTCTGCCGACAGCATCACGTTGCTTCCGCGTTCAAGTGTCCTAGTTGATGTGGTGTCTGACAAGTTACGGGATGGTGAGGTTGTCGCCGAAGGTAACTTGACGCTTTTGTTAGCGCTAGGTGTCTGCGCTGCACGGAGCCTCGTCACGCTTTATGACGAACACTCTTCCCTACTTGTGAATTTCAGTAACGAGTACCGGCACCTGTTTCGTGACACCGCCATCACTTTCGCCTACCCTATTGCAGACGTTTCTGAATGCTTCGCATCTACATCAGCCGACGACGGGCTTCGACCGACACTAAGCGACGTGACTTCACTACGTGCAAAAGTTGATATGTCAACTCGACCCTCTCGGAACAATAACAGACCGAGCTACGTGTACTGCTATATCAATTTAAAGAGTGCTTCGCGTCCACCTCGAAGGTTCGTCAGACACCGATCACCAAACACCGTACAAATACGTATAACGACGCCTCGCCCATAAAACAACACCCTTACCGCGTTTCGGCAAAGGAGCATGACATTATAAAAGCTCAGGTCAAAGAGATGTTGCAAGATGACATTATCCAACTTTCGAAAAGTGCCTGGTCATCTCCGGTCGTGCTCGTGAAAGAAAGATGGATCACTGCGCTTCTGCGTGTACTACAGAAAACTTAACAGCCTGACTAAAAAAGACGTCTATCCGCTGCCTCGCATCGTCGATTCCCTCGACAGACTGCGGCGGGCCAAGTATTTTTTATCGATAGACTTGAAAAGTGGCTACTGGCAGATCGAAGTTGATGGACGAGATCGTGAAAAAACCGCCTTCGTCACACCGGATGGCCTATATAAATTCAAGGTGATTCCCTTCGGCCTCTGTTCTGCACCTGCGACATTCCAGAAAATGATGGATACTGTTAATACTGGTCTAAAATGGCACACGTGCCTAGTTTATCTGGATGATGTATTCGTGCTTTTTGCCACCTTTGAGGAAGTACCTGCAGCGTCTGCAGAATGTGCTTGAAGCGCTCTGCTCTGCCAACCTGACACTGAAGCCAGAAAAATGCCACTTCAGGTTACAAGGAACTTAAGTTTCTTGGTCATGTCCGTGCGGATGGTATTCGACCAGACCCTGACAAAAGTACCGCCGTGGCCTCGTTTCCTGTTCCACGTGATGAGAAGGTAGTAGGTCACTTTCTAGGGCTCTGCGCGTACTATCGCCGCTTTATAGTCAATATTTCTAGAATTGCTGAACCACTCACTAGACTTACTCGTGAAGATGTTCCATTCATCTGGAAGGAAAAAACAGGACGCAAATTTCTCTGAACTACGGGAGCGTTTGCAGAAACCACCAGTCCTCGCTCACTTTGACCAAGATGCTGATACAGAAATTCCTACTGACGCCAGCAACGTGGGTCTTGGTGCTGTCCTCGTACAGCAACAAGAGGGCACAGAGCGAGTGATAGCGTACGCTAGCCGCACTCTTTCCCGCGCCGAGGTCAACTACTCCACGTCAGAGAAAGAGTGCCTGGCTGTTGTATGGGCCACGATGAAATTTAGGCCTTACCTTTACGGACGTCACTTCAAGGTAGTGACCGAACATCATTCGTTGTGCTGGTTAGCCAACCTACGGGACCCGTGTGGGCGACTGGCGCGATGGAGTCTTCGTCTGCAGGAATACGATTTCACGAGCGCTTACAAATCGGGCCGCAAGCACGAAGATGCTGATACATTATTCCGTGCACCTGTCGAAGATTGTAGCCACGGCACTGAGGATGACGGTGGTTTCCTTGGGGTCGTTACTACAACAGATCTGATTACATGACAGCGCGCGGACAATGAAATTCGCGCAGTTATCGAAAATCTTGAAGGACGCAACACTTCCATGCCTCGATGTATTTCTCGAAGTCTGTCACCGTTCTGTCTGCGAGATGGGGTCTTGTATAAGAAAATACTCCACCGGCAATGAGAGAACCTATCTTCTAGTTGTGCCAACTGAAATGCGTGACGACATTCTTCTTGCTTGCCACAATGAGCCCACATCTGGTCACTAAGGTTCCTCTCAAACTCTCGCTCGAGTTCGACACGCGTGCTACTGGCCTAAGCTTTCTGCATCCGTTAAGCGATACCTGAAAAGCTGCCGGGAACGTCAACCTTGCCAATCCCCGCCATTGAAGCCAGCGGGGCTTCTTCAACCAATAGAACCACCTAGAGCGCCATTCGGTCAAATAGAAACGGATTGACTGGGGCCCTTTCCGCTATCACCTACCGGCAACAAGTGGATCGTAATAGCCACCGACTATTTGACGAAGTACGCCGAAACAAAGGCACTACAACGCGCTATAGCTACCGACGTCGCCCAATTCTTTATGGACCAGATCGTTCTTCGACACGGCGCCCCGTCATGCGTAATTACAGACAGAAGAACAGCATTCACGGCCCAGCTCATTTGTGACGTATTCAAGTTCAGCTACACGAGCCATCGCAAGACCACGGCATATCATCCGCAGAGCAACGACTTGACAGAGCGACTCAACAAGACCATAGCAGACTTGTTATCTATGTACGTAGATGTCCAGCACAGGTACCAAGTACTACCGTACGTCACATTCGCGTACAATACTGCCGTCCAGGAAACTACGCGATTCACGCCTTTCCGTCTTGTCTATGGTCCAGACCATGCTGGATGCGATGCTTCCACACAATTGCGACGCTTTGATCACTCCTGATGCCGTGCAGCTTACCCAGTACGCCGAAGAAGCAAGCCATTTAGCACGCCTACACATTACGCACCAGCAGAGTACAGACGCATGCATGCCGCTACAACGCTCGACATCGACAAGTTGTATACCATCCAGGCGATCGAGTTTGGGTGTGGACTCTAGTCTGTCGCTAGGGATTGTCAGAAAAACTGGTTAGTCGTTGCTTCAGACCATACAAAGTGTTGCGACGCGAGAGCGATGTATACGAGGTAGTCCCTGACGGCACCTTCTCGCCACGGCAACGAAGACACTCCTTGGAGATTATGAACGTAGTGCGGCTGAAGCCGTACTTCACGCGGTAGTGTGACTGCGCATTAACCTTATCGCTGTGTTTGGCTATGAACGTATTTTCTGTCGGTTCGCCCCGACTTTGCCTTTGTACTTTCCGAGCATCAGAGTGGTGCCTTTTAGGGGTGAAGCTCCTTATAGCGGCACCTGTTCGTCCCTCGTAGTTGTAGTATAAAACACGTATAACATTTGGACCTCCAAGGTGGTGCTGGTGAGAGATTTCGTCTGTGCTTTGATGAACAATAGAAAATAGTGCTTAATGTACATGTCAATGGCTGCTAATGGGGAATGAGAGAAAGGAGCATTTGGCTTTTAGTTAACGCACACGCTGCGATCCCCATTAGCAGCCATTGGCATGTACATTGAGCACTATCTGAAGAGAAAAGGTTGCTACGTTATACTCGCTGGGTGTAACCTCCTTTGTTTTAGAAAGGATTAGTGAGCGTCGGGCCACAGTGCCATGAATACAGTGAACTAGTATATACCATGAACTCGAGGTGCTTAAAGGTGGGAAGTAGACCCGAAGCGCAAGCCGTAAGAAAGTGTGCGTGTGCCACCTCTCGTTTAGTCCTTGGAATGTCCGCTGCATGGCGGTGCTTATATATATGGAGTCTATGATGAAAAGATGTGAGATGCTGGTAATTGAGGTGTTGAATAGGTGAACGAACGGACACACAGACAGATGCATGGATGGACGCATATATGGACGCACGGGCGTATGCATGGACGAATCCAGGGACGGACGCACCAACAGACTCACACACGGACTGGCGGATGGACGCATGGACAGTCACACAGACGGACACATGGACGGATGGAAGCAGGAACGAATGGACGGACGAATGCTTCGCCTCACTCTCCACCATTCACTCCGTGGATATGCTGCCAATTTGTTTTTCAGAGGGTGAAAAACGCCACTTGGCCGCTAGTTACGATGAGCGCAAGCCATGGCTGCCCGCGAGAATGGAAGACGATGTTCTGGGGGCAGCGCGTGCTCTGGCTAGTTGCTGTTAATTATTGAAGCAGCCATCTTGCCAGTTTTCGGTGCGTCTCCCCGCCGGATCAGTTCTTCCAAGTTGAAGACCTTCTGTAGCACGTGACAATATATATATATATATATATATATATATATATATATATATATATATATATTGTGAAGAGGTTATTAGTATTTAACGACAACGGCAAGACAGCGTGAAGAACCGTCCAGCAGAGACCGACAAAGGAGTGAGCCGAAGCACGAGACGAGAGAGCCGGGCGTTGGCGATGCTGCTCGCTGCAGGCACATCTTCTTCTTCACAATCGCCCCCGCTGAAAAAGGAGGCATCCTGGCGACTTGAGAAGTTTCAGGCAGAGGCTCTTGGTACGGATTCAGCCGGGAAACATGGACGATGTCACGTGCACGCCGGCGCATGTCGTCCGATTGTGAAACTGGTTCAATTAGGAAATTGATCGGAGAGGTTTTCTCCAAAACGGTGTAAGGCCCCTCGTACCGGGGGACAAGTTTCGAGGAGAGTCCCTGAGTTCGGTATGGGATGTAAAGCCACACAAGAGACCCTGGGGCATAGCTGGAATCCGGAAGAGAGGTCCTACGGTTTTCTTTTTGGCGTTGTTGCTCTTCTGAGGTGAACGCACGGGCGAGCTGGCGGCACTCTTCGGCTTGTTGAGCAGCATCCGAGATAGGTGGACACTCGGAAGCATCAGGACGGTAGAGAAGTAGAGTATCAATTGTATGGGAAGGCTCACGTCCGTAAAGAAGAAAGAAAGGTGAGAATCTCGTGGTGGTTTGTATTTCGGTGTTATATGTGAACGTGACGTATGGGAGACCACGGTCCCAGTGCTATGATCAGATGCCGCGTACATTGAGAGCATATCACCTAGCGCGAGGTTGAACCGTTCCGCTAGCCCGTTAGTCTGGGGGTGGTATGCTGTCGTTTTCCGATGAATGACGTGGCATTCCAAAAGCAGAGTTTCGACGACCTCAGAAAGGAAAGCGCGGCCTCTGTCACTAAGGAGCTCTCGAGGTGCACCATGTCGAATGATAAAGCGTTGCAAAATGAAAGAGGCGACATCCTGAGCTGTAGCGCTTGGTAAAGCGGCTGTTTCGGCGTAGCGTGTCAGGTGGTCAACCGCCACTATATTCCACCGGTTACCATCTGGTGTCAATGGAAGGGGACTGTAGAGGTCAACACCGACGTGATCAAATGGCTTGGCAGGGCATGGAAGTGGCTGCAATGCGCCAGTCGCACGTGGCGCTGTTGATTTGCGTCGCTGGCAGTAGGGACAGCACTGCACGAATTTGCGTAGAAAATTGTACATGCCGCGCCAGTAATAGCGATGGTGAAGGCGTTCATATGTTTTGAACACTCCGGCGTGGCCGCATTGCGGATCGTCGTGAAGAGAGGCGCATACTTGCGATCGTAAAGTGCGTGGAATGACCAGCAGCCACCGGCGGTCATCGGGAGCGTAGTTGCGTCGATGAAGAAGTTGATCGCGGATGGCGAAATGGAAAGCTTGAAGTCGGAGGGATCGAGATACTGGAAGGTTGGGCGTGCCAGATAAATATTCGATAAGAGAGGCGATCCACGGGTCACGACGTTGTTCGGTGGCAATCGAGTCGAGGTTTAGCGATGACAAGGTCTGGAGGCAAGTGTTTTCGCATATCTGATCTGGTGGTAAAGGTGAGCGGGACAGGGCATCAGCATCAGAGTGTTTGCATCCGCAGCGGTATACGACGCGAATGTCGTACTTCTGGATGGGGAGTGCCCATCGCGCAAGGCGGCCAGAAGGGTCTTCCAAAGTGGAGAGCCAGCAAAGCGCGTGGTGATCAGTTACTAGATCTAACGGATGGCCGTATAAGTACGGCCAGAACTTTCCAAGCGCCCACACCAGAGCCAAACACTCTTTTTCTGTCACGCTGTGATTAGTTTCGGCTTTCGTCAGAGTGCGACTAGCGTAGGCTACAACGTATTCTGAATAGCCGGGCTTTCGTTGAGCGAGGACCGCGCCTAGCCCGACGCCGCTGGCGTCGGTGTGCACTTCGGTAGGAGCCGTCGGGTCGAAGTGGCGAAGAATAGGTGGGGAAGTGAGCAGACGGCGCAGAGTAGTGAAGGCAACGTCACATGCAGGGGTCCAGGAGGAGAGGTTCACGTCACCGCGAAGAAGCTGGGTTAACGGTGACATGATAGATGCAAAATTGCGAACACAACGCCGGAAATAGGAGCATAGGCCTACAAAACTGCGAAGTTCTTTCATGGTCGTCGGCTTTGGAAATTCTGCGACTGCTCGAAGTTTTGCTGGGTCAGGTAGTACGCCGTGCTTGGACACGATGTGGCCTAGGATGACGAGCTCGCGTGCAGCGAAGCGGCATTTTTTCAGGTTAAGCTGCAGACCAGCCTTGGTCAGACAAGTCAAAACGTGCCTGAGGCGAAGGAGGTGCGTAAAAAAGTCATGGGAGAAAACCACGACATCGTCGAGGTAACAGAGGCACATATTCCATTTGAGGCCACGTAGCGTATTATCCATAAGTCGTTCAAACGTGGTAGGCGCAATACAAAGCCCAAAGAGCATGACGTTAAATTCATATAGTGCGTCTGGTGTAATAAATGCCGTTTTTTTGGCGATCGGCTTCAGCCATTGGGACCTGCCAGTAGCCAGACCGCACATTTAGCGACGAGAAAAATTCCGCTCCGTGAAGGGTGTCAATGGCGTCATCAAAGCGCGGCAAAGGATAGACGTCCTTGTGAGTTATCTTATTCAAACGACGATATTCCACGCAAAATCGGATAGATCCGTCTTTCTTATGCACCAGGATGACGGGAGACGCCCAGGGACTGTGAGATGGTCGAATGACGTCTCTACGAAGCATATCTTCGACTTGATCGTTGATGACGCGGCGCTCTTCAGCGGAGACACGGTAAGGTCTTTGACGCAGTGGCTGGTGTAGGCTGGTGTCAACATGATGTTTGACTTGTGACGTGCGGCGCAGTTGAGACTGCGACACATCGAAAGAACTCCTGGACTCTTGCAGAAGATCCAGCAGGTCGGCATGTTCGGTGGGAGCGAGAGTGTCGGCGATGGCGCTGGAAAACGTATCATTGGACGACTCCCCGAGTTCCGACAATGCTTTTGGGTGGTCGTAGTAGTCATCCGGGACATCAATCAAAGCCGAAGGGTCGAGGTCCTGCACGCAGCCGAGAAATTCCCCCGCAAGCAAAGTGACAGGTGTGGAAAGCGGATTGCTTACGAACATGTTGCTTCTTCCGGCAGCAAGGTCAATTGTTGCAAAAGGCAGCGACAAAGCTCGACAACATTTGAAGATATCGGAAGGCATAAAAAGGACTGTAGCGTTAGTGTAGGCGTTGCATGAATCGGGAACAAGTGCGAAATTTTCAGGCGGAATATCGGTATCTTCATGAACGAGCAACTTCGGCGGCTGATGAAGAGCGTCCTGTAATGGGACATCACACAAGCGTGAGAACTCAACTTCGGCGCGTGCGCAGTCTATGACGGCATTATGGCAGGATAGGAAGTCCCACACGAGAATGACGTCGTGCGAACAGACAGGGAGAACAATAAACTCCACGATGTAAAGAATGCCTTCGATGGAGACTCTTGCAGTGCAGGCTGCGAGAGGCGTTACTAGCTGTGCGCTTGCGGTATGAAGCGACAGTCTTGAAAGCGGCGTAGTTACTTTGCGTAATATACGGTAGAGATTAGCGGCAATAGCAGAAACAGCGGCGCCGGTGTCCACAAGGGCGAAAGTACAATAACCTTCAACAGTTAATGCGACCACGTTAGCAGGAGAGGAGCGAGGGCTTAGACAGTTCGAAAACGGCGCAGTTCTTGCCTCTTGAACTGCGGTGCTTAGTTGTCCTGGTCGGAGGGTACGGGCCGGTGACGCATGGGGGAGGGCGATCGCCGACGAGGAGAGGGTGCGCGTTGCTGCTGAAAGTCAAGGTGGTCAGCAGGGGCATAGCGAGGTGGCGAGACCAGCCCGTATCGGACGAAGGCTTGGCTGCCGGGATGCGATGACCGGGCATAGTTGCCGAACGTCTGAGGTCGACGGCGGCAGTAGCGAGCAACGTGTCCGGTAGTGAAGCAGGCGTAGCAAATCGGTCGGTTATTGGGCGTCCTCCAGAGATTGGCGACTAGTGCTGCCGCCCAAGGTGCAGTATAAGCAGACAGGTGTGCGGGCTGTGAGCGCGTGGTGTAGGGTGGTTGCGGGAGCCTACGTACTGCGTCTGCATATGTGAGCGGCGCGGCTACGGGCTGCATCTCTTGCGAAAAAGTGACAGTAGGAGCCACAGGCTGCGCTGCATAGGTTAGGGGCGCGGTCACAGGCTGAACAGCTGGCGGATAGGCGACAGGAGCGCCTATCAGCTGTGCGACACCCGGGCAGTGACCACGGCTAGATAGAGGTGGCTCGTAGTGCGCAAGAGGAACAGCTTGTGCAACCTCTTCCGATATAGCAGTGCGAAGCGGGGCAGGTAGACGGGTGGTGGTCTCGTGAGTAAAGGGCACTAGGGAAAGTTGGCGGGCGACTTCCTCACGGATGAAGGCTCGGACTTGCTGAAGCAATGGTGAATTGTCAGGCATCGAGTCGAAACTGGACAGCGACTCACCACTAGGTTGAGGCTGCCGAGACAGAGTGCGTTGCTTCTTCAACTCGTCGTAGCTCTGACACAAGCTGACGACTTCAGAAACTGTGCTTGGATTCCTAGCCAAGAGCATTTGAAAAGCGCCATCGTCGATGCCCTTCAGGATGTGTTTGACCTAGCCAAGAGCATTTGAAAAGCGCCATCGTCGATGCCCTTCAGGATGTGTTTGACCTTGTCCGACTCGGGCATGGTGTCATTCGCGCGTCGGCAAAGGTCGACGACATCCTCCATATAGCTGGTAAAATTTTCTCCAGTCTGCTGAGAGCGGACGCGCAAGCGATGTTCTGCTCGCTGCTTGCGGACAGCCGGCCGACCGAACACTTCGGCACATGACGTCTTGAAGACGCTCCATGTGGGAATGTTGTGTTTGAGGTTGTTAAACCACAATTCTGCGACGCCAGTGAGATAAAATATGACGTGGCCCAGCTTGTCGGCTTCATCCCACTTGTTATTGGCGCTCACCAGCTCGTAGTGGTGGAGTCAGTCTTCCACGTCGGTCTATCCGCATCCCTGAAGACCTTCGGGTCCCGTAGCCTAGGATGGCCAGGACAGTTGAACAGGGGCGACGACGCCGATGGGTTGGCGTCGTTAGTCATGACGGGCTGTAGCGTGCGGCTTCGCAGCTCCAGGGTGTAGCGACGGGGATAAACAGCACGCTCCACCAAATGCGAAGAGGTTTATTAGTAGTTAACGACAGCGGCAAGACAGCGTGATGAACCGTCCAGCAGAGACCGGCACAGCAGCGAGCCGAAGCACGAGGCGAGAGAGCCGGGCGTTGGTGATGCTGCTCGCTGCAGACACATCTTCTTCTTCACTATATATATATATATATATATATATATATATATATATATATATATATATATAGACATATATATATAGTTTGCCGCTTGAGCGCTGAAGCAGATACTCCTCGGCGCCTCTGTGGTTAACGCCTCACATTCACAATTCAGTTATTACAAGTTTCAATCCGCGTGCCGGGGATTTTTTCTCGATTATTTTTGTTTCTTGCGCTTACATATATAGATACGCATACATACACAGTGAGTGACGCTGATGTCGACGGCAAAATCCAGCGGAGAGTGTCCTATAATTCGTATAACAATAAAATGAATTGGGTCCGATCGACGTTCGGCTTGTGACATACTTAGTCGCCCTGTCACAAAAATGTCACGCCCAGTTAGAAAGGGGCGCTTCTTCGCCATTGTAAGTAGCAACCCTCTATACTACGTAGCTTCCCAGGTTTTTATCTACTCTGGAAACACCCTCTACCGAAAGGCCGCCATGCGGGCACCGGCTCAAGAATACTATTCTACGCCTACAACACGTGCGATCTTGGTGACCTTTCCCGGGCAACAGCCTTAGAGGCGGGAGAGGAGGACATGCAGCGCGGCGGCGTGGTTAAAAGAAAGACCGTACTTTCCGAAAAATCTCCAAAGACCCTAACTGTGTCCGCCAGCACAGGATTTCACGAAGCTTGCCAATGCTTCAGATTGAGCCAGCTGCTACTTTTCTCGTCAGAGGAAAGTAGCACACTTTAAACCAATGATGTCGTGTTTGGGACACTAGCAGTATTAGGACAATAGCCAGTTTTTAGGGGGGGGGGGTGTGAGAGAGAGATTTGAACCTCCCCTCCCTGATTCGATACGCTCGTGACCAGCAAAATGGGTGACCATATTACGGTGATAACATCACGGTACACAACGTTCGTAAACAATGACGGTGAGATGTTGAGACCACTAAGTCGCGTGAAAACTGTGAGCACCTACACTGAACGCGACCGTAGTCGAGTTCCAGTCAGCGACAACGGTAACGTTCTTGTCCCTGTTGGGCCATCGGGCGAGGAGCCTGCCGTACTCGTCCCGCACCCCTCTGACCAGCGCCTCCGCATCGTCGCGGGCGTTCGCGTAGAACGCCTGGCTGCTGTATCCGGTGAACAGCTCGAATCCGCTGAGAAGATATGTGTGCGCCAGACAGAAGAGGCTGTGCAAGACGCGTGCGTGCTGTTCACTTTCGTAGAAGCTTGCGATGAGACGCTGACTGGCGAACAGCGCTGCCACCTGCAGAGACGGTCAATTTCCATGGTTAGGTTGTCTTGTACTTGATGACCTGCAGTGATTTTATTGAAACCACCGTTTTGGAGCACCAGCATGTCTGGAAGCAAATTTCGTGGTGTAACATTATTATCATCAAATCATCATTTGCAGCTCATTTCCCTATTCAAGCACAAGCACGTTTTCTGCGATGTCATTTTCACAGTGACGCAACTTCTCTGTACCCAATGCTACCATTGTGGAATGCTAGTACAAGCTGCATCCATGTAGACTTGAAAGCTGGCTATCGTAGCTCTGATAGATTGACTGATTGACTGACTGACTTGTTCAGCAAGTACGAAGCATTTCTTTGTGAAGCGAAGGCACTTCAAGCGTTTCTGTCTAACTTCATAGAGACATACGTTGAGGACGCTCTCGGGGTCGTCTGCCACAATTCTTAAATGCGAGGCATTTCTTAGCAAACTTCGGTGACTTTGAACGTTTATCCGTCCCGTCCCGTCCCGTCCCGACCCATCCCGTCCCGTCCCTCCCTCCCTCCCGACCGACCCGACCCGACCCGACCCGACCCGACCGACCGACCCGACCGACCGACCGACCGACCCGACCGACCGACCGACCGACCGACCGACCGACCGACCGACCGACCGACCGACCGACCGACCGACCGACCGACCGACCGACCGACCGACCGACTATCTATCCGCCTACGACTTTAGCTCTTCTGGCCGTTTCGATAATAGTACCGATACTAAACTTGGTATTGCATATCATGACTGTATGAACAACATATTTCAGCAGTCATAACATGGAAATCATCACATGTATGTCAAGAATGTCCTAACTTACCTTTCATGGTCCTGCAGCTCTTGCGGTGTTTTTGTTCACATGACATGTTGCAAAACTGGTATGTTATGGCATGATTGCATGGCGAACGCAAGCGACAGACCCTAGCATGAAAATTATGACATGCGTGTCATGTAACAATATGACTACATGCAACGCTCATGATGCACTCGTGGCAGTTTCACTAGCGTCACATATAGCAAATTTGGTATTACAGTACGTGAATGAATGAGGAAGGTATGTGACTGGTGCAAACATGATAATCATGAGATGCCTGTCATATAACAACATAACTACATGCCGTGCTCATGATGTGCTGTCAGCCGTTTCGCTAGCTTCACTGGTACCAAATTGGTTATTACGAGACGCAAATGGACCATGAAGGTATTGTGGTGCCATCATCACCATCATCATTTCTTGATCACCGCGCCGCGCCTCTCGTGCAGCTGATGCTAGCTCGAGCTGCGCGAGGATTAGAACAAGCTAGCGCACTTGGTGTGTCAGACGTGGACAGCCACCGCGGCTCCGTTTGAGGCGTGGAATAAAGTAGCGAGAGAACGACACGACCACGTTGGCCGCCGTCCCGTCTTCCTCTCTCGCTACATTGGTGACCCGGAGAACACGCCCTTCGCGAAGCGACTGGCGCTGCACTACTGCCACCGAGCTAAACGGCCATGCTCTAGTCAGCACAAACCTGGCAGCCTCAATTCGACCCGCCACTGCCCCCGTTCCGGACCTCTCGCCTAGAGTCGTGGTTCGAGGAGTATGCGGTGGCCTTGTATCACAACGGCATCTGGATGTACGAGGTATTGGAATACCATCTTCCATATGACCTCAAACGCCACCTCACATACTTCTCCTGGAGCCCTCGTCTGTACGATCACTTGCGAGATGCCGTGCTCAAGTTTTACGGCCCTAAACGTGCTCCTCCTCCCAAAAATGACACAACTGCATCTGGATCATCACCTTTCAGGACGCCTCTCGCACCACAGTCAGTCCAGGACCATTCCCCTGCCGGCAACTGGCCACATAGATTTGACACCGGCCGCTGCCCCGTACACCGTCGCATTCGCTGCAGAGACTTGGTCGGCTGAACTGTCTGTCCCGGGCGATTCGACGACCTCAGCTGGGCCAGCTGACCTTCCTGCAGACTCCCCGCCTGGCCCGGCACCTGTGGAGGCCCGCGACCCCACTCACACTATGAACCCAGAGCGTGCTGTGACACTGCACGCCATCAGTTTCCCCTGCACACCGGTGCCTGATGCTCAAAACCTCGTGGACTGCCAGCACCTACTAACATCATCCTCGATGTGTCCTACAGAAGTTCAAGCCCCTGAGCATGCACGGCTGAACGTGCATGATGCTGTGACGATGTCAGGAAATCCCGAGGGCCGCACGCCTGGCTCACCACAGGCGGAGCACACCGTGCATGCCCCAACAGATGCGCAGTTAAACCATCCGCCTACCACTACGTACGCGTGCTTGAGCATTTCAACGCCGTCGACGGCCCATGACAACTGTGACGCCACATACCGGCCGCTCGATCTCGCATCACCAACCTTCGGTTCTAGCTCGAACAACGCGACGACTCATCGGCGTACGCCTGCGCGTTACACATTGTTAAAGGTCGGAAAAAGCAATCTATCAGTGCCCTCTTAGCCGGCTCGTTATCACTGTAAACCATGTCGCACTTCATCGGTCCAAAGCGCACCGTTTCCAACTTATCTGCACCCTACTCGGCCGACCAGGCGGCCACCGCAGCCGGTAATGTGCCACCGGAAGCGACGGTACCAGCACGGTAAACACACTACCAGGGTTGACCGCACCCCCCATCGACGTTCCCACCAGCTCCAACAAGGAAGTAACACTAGACCCTCTGGACTGGCCGTACTACGCTCATGCTACAGTCCATCTTTTAAGCATAAGTGTCCGAGTGCGCGCGACAATCGACTGCACCGCAACGGCCTGTGTGTGTTCTCGGCCCTTGACCATTTTTCGCCTTGTCGTTGGTACTCGCTATCGACAAAAGTGTCCCTTCATCACGACCCTCGCCCGCTCCTTCCAACAGCGTGCCTGCGTAGCCACCCTCGTCCGCTGCGCCATTCCCAGTGTCGCCCGCCAGAGACCCGCTGCTTACCGATGGCCCACCAACGTTGACAACCTGGACTTTCCAAATGAGCACTTTATGGATTGTCGTTCATGTATATAGCTTTTGTCACTATCTTTCTTTTTTCATATGCCTTCAAATCGCGCAAAGCGCTAAGGGGGGAGCCCTGTGGTGCCATCATCACCATCATCATTTCTTGATCACCGCGCCGCGCCTCTCGTGCAGCTGATGCTAGCTCGAGCTGCGCGAGGATTAGAACAAGCTAGCGCACTTGGTGTGTCAGACGTGGACAGCCACCGTGGCTCCGTTTGAGGCGTGGAATAAAGTAGCGAGAGAACGACACGACCACGTTGGCCGCCGTCCCGTCTTCCTCTCTCGCTACAGTATGATACTGGTGCAAACATGATAAACATAAGGTGTGTGTTATGTAACAACATGACTACGTGCTACGTTCATGATGCTTTTGCGGCTGGTTCGCTAGCTTCACAAGTACGAAACTCGGTATTACGTGACGCGAATAGACGAAATAGGTAAATGACACATCCGAACATGATAATCACGACATGCGTGTCGTGTAACAACATGGCTACATGCCACACTGATGATGCGCTCACTGCCGTTTCACTAGCTTCACATATGCCAAATTTGGTGGTACGTGACGCCAATGGATGCAGAAATATATGACTGGTGCAAACATGATAATCCTAACACGCGTGTCATGTAAGAACATAATAACGTACCATGCTCCTGCCCGTGCCCGTTTCTCTAGCTCCACGTATAATAAATCTGGTATCACGTGACGTGAATAGATGACGAAGGTAAACGACACATCTAAACATGATAATCATGACACGAAAGTCATGTACGGCGTCATTTACGTCCAGCTCGTAACGTTGTGCTGATTTTGTGTGAAGTGGTATACCAACATTTCTCGTTCGTGCTTCGCATATCATCGAGTCCCACTGTACGTAGGATTTGCCAATTTTTGTGTTTTCCTTTTAGATGCGGAAGCATCTTATACTCGCGCCTTGTAGTGCGCCGTCCGCGCCGTCCGCACCGCTTCTCGAACATTCGACAGCTGACGCGCGCGCATGCGCCGTCGCGCCGTCGCCCACCATCTGTGCCGCGCGCGCTTCTCCTTCGAGAACATTCGACAGCTGACAGCGCATGCGCCGTCGCGCCGTCGCCATCTGTGCCGCGCGCGCGCTTCTCCTTCGAGAACATTCGACAGCTGACAGCGCATGCGCCGTCGTCTTTGCAAATTTCGACCTACGACCGATGCAACCCGATCCACTCACTCTTTACTTTACCGACCACAAAGCTATCGTCCTCAATGTTCGTCGCAATAAATAAAACACCGCCCTTTCGCATACGTGCCGTACGTGTTCACTCATTTAACACCCCATTTCATAACCACGTTAACCAATTTAGCCATCGACCCAAGTAAGTCGCAATTTAACACCCGTTAACCAATTACATGCCTCCGCATCCTCCTCAGTGTTCCCCCGAGGGAAGCTGCGGGCAATTTTTTCAGTTTCATATGTTTGTGATAAATGATAAGGTTCTGCAAAGAAGCCTATGTTCAAGGCGCCTCTACTGTTTTGACCTTTTATATTTTTGGTGCTATAGTTTCTGCAGTGCTATTTATCCACCAGACTGGCTCTCCCTTCTAGTCTGCATGTGTAATTGCTTACGTATCGTACGGCAAAAGTGTAATACACTTCTGTGGTTTTGACAAAAAAGGACCTAGATTACATGAGACAAAGCGACAATTGCCATCATTTGAACAGCACGTGGCAATACTCTAGATATAAGTAATTTAGGAGTAGAAAGTAGATTATCACCAACACTCCAATCGTAACTATATTTAGCCATAACTTCCACAACTTTGCTTTAAGTACCACGTTATACCTAGTGCTGTCAGCCCGCAAGGGATGGGCGTTTGCTATGCATGTGCAACGCAATCACAAATCTTTCCGTGGGTAATTCAAAACTGTCTATAACGAAGACAAAGTTAGCCACACTGTACCTGCACTATGCACCAAGAGACGAACAAGTGCGTCTCGGACTCGCCCTTCGTCTCCCAGATGTCGACGAGAGTGCGCAAGAAGTCACTGTTCTCATCGCGCAGTAGGACGTCTTGTCCAGAGGTGACGCCGTAGTCAGAAAGGGCGTTGCGCCAGCGTGTCACCAGGGCACGGCGTCCCTTGAAGACCGTGCTGTTCTCCAGTGCTACTGTTCGCACTGGAGAACTGTTGCTCCAGACACTTGCCAGGGGATCCAGAAACTGGGAGTCCACGCGATCGGTGACATCGAACGCTTTGCTCTGCAGATACAAAGAGTTCACTTGCGGTAGGAAATGGTACATCAGCGTGGTTAATTCCAGGGTAAAACAGAAAAGACCACGGTCATGCACGATTTTCCCCCATTTTGGCTTCACTTATCAATATTCCTATACAGACAAGAGATGAACAGAATGAGGAGGTACAACAGAACTCGAGCAATATTGATTTGGCATAGCGCGGTTTTAAAATACTGCAAATTTATCACGGTATGAATATACACCGCTACAACAAAAAAGTATGCTAGTCCGCTTTATACTTTGGGCCACGTGACTTTCTACATTGACAGAACTCCCGCTGAATGCGTCTACTCACCGCTGACGTGTCGATGCTACCGCTTCCCAGCTGGTCGCTGAGGAGTTGAACGTACAAAACGCGCGCAGGTAGCCTGGCCCGCTGCGATGCGCGCTTCCGAGCCAACATTCCAAACTCGCGAGACGGCGTTATCACCACGGTGGTGGCCGGTCGCTTCGACGAACGGCCTCTGTGAGATGGCTTGCCACTGCGGTCTGTGAAATGGAAAGCTGCTTTAACGCGGGAACAATTATATGGACATTCCAAGCACATTATGCAGTCAAGCTGTTTGAGCTTTTTGTTGTTAGCATCCACCTGGCTATGACGTTACTGAGCGATTCCTAAGTAAGCTTATGTGCAAGCGTAGTCTTGGCTATGAGGTATCTCGCGAAGCCAAGGTGAGCGTAGTCAAAAGTAAGACTTGTTAAACGTAGGGGAGCCACTTTAAATATAGTTGAGCCTGATCGTGCCAACATAGTAAGTTACAGTAAAACAGACCAAATTGAAAAAAAATTGATTGAATTTGAATTTAATGAAAGTCAGATATGCAAAAGTTAATCATAATTACGCTACTCTTTGTTCAGCAATTACTAAACGAGCTAATGCAAATTAGGACATCTTTAGTTACCCTAATTAGATCTAATTATGATAAGCCCTACATAAACAGAGAAAGAAACAGAAAAAGCCTCGTATGGTGCAGTTTAACGAAGAGGCGAGAAAGTGAAGCGAATGTGAAGGACCAGAGAAAAGAGGACAAGGAAATCCACTGCACTGTTTTCCACAGTCTTCGCACAACAAGTTCCTGTCTACCTCATTTTTTTGACAGCGCCATTGTCGTGACGTCATCATTATCATCATCATCAGCCTGTCTACGTCCACTGCAGGACAAAGGCCTCTCCCATGTTCCGCCAGTTAACCCGGTCCTGTGCTTGCTGTTGCCAATTTATACCCGCAAACTTCTTAATCTCATCTGCCCACCTAACCTTCTGTCTCCCCCTACCCCGCTTCCCTTCTCTGGGAATCCAGTTGGTGACCCTTAATGACCAGCGGTTATCCTGTCTACGTGCTACATGCCCGGCCCATGTCCATTTCCTCTTCTTTATTGCAGCTATGATATCCTTAACTCCCGTTTGTCCCCTAATCCACTCTGCTCTCTTCTTGTCTCTTAAGGTTACACCTACCATTTTTCTTTCCATTGCTCGCTGCTGTCGTCCTCAATTTAAGTTGAACCCTCTTTGTGAGTGTCCAGGTTTCTGCTCCGTAGCTAAGTACAGGCAAGATACAGCTGTTATATACCTTCCTCTTGAGGGACAGTGGCAATCTACTTGTCATAATTTGAGAGTGCCTGCCGAATGTGCTCCACCCCATTCTTATTCTTCTAGTTATTTCAATCTCGTGGTTAGGCTCTGCGGTTATTACCTGCCCTAAGTAGACATAGTCTTTTACAACTTCAAGTGCACTATTACCTATCGCAAAGCGCTGCTCCTTTCAAAGGTTGTTGTACATTCAACTGCTACCATAGTGCTTCATAAAAAAGCAACAGAATACCAATAAAGAAGGGTGTAAGGCAGGGGGACACAATCTCCCCAATGCTATTCACTGCGTGCTTACAGGACGTTTTCAGAAGCCTAGAATGGGAACAGTTAGGGATAAGAGTTAATGGAGAGTACCTCAGTAACCTGCGCTTCGCCGATGACATTGCATTGCTGAGTAACTCAGGGGACGAATTGCAACTCATGATTACGGAGTTAGACAAGGAGAGCAGAAAGGTGGGTCTTAAAAAAATTAATCTGCAATTGTCGTGACGTTCCAGTCCCAAAGCGATAACATCGCCCCACAGGCTCGTGTTATACGAACTATGATCGTCATAACTGTAGTGCAAGATTTCCATCGCGCTTGCCACCCCGCCTCGTAAATCGCGCGCTGGACGAGACGGTGGCGCCCTTTCGCGCGGCGCGGGCATTAGCCGCATTGTTCACAAGAATTTTTGGTGATGTTATGCAAATTGTCGCGAAATTTCGATGTATTTTCGATGTATTCCCTGGTATGTTTGTAGTTTATACTATTTCAGACCTTGTCAGTTCACACTGATTTGAGGATTTGTCACTTCGTTTTAGGCCAGTAAAGACCACGTGTGACCATGCAAAATGAGGTGGTGGGTACCAGTCGTGCTAGGCTTGTCGCTAATGTGAAACATTTACTACCATCGTATACTGCCATTTTCATATCACGCATAACACTAAAGAATAAAACGGAAACAATATAGGAATCATATAACGCGCGACAGGACGGGGCACGATAGGAGTTACTATATAAGAGATAGGAAGGGAGCAGAGGAGAGTATAGAGGACTAATAGGGGTAGCGTGTCTTAGCAGCTATTGTAATTATTCAGTAATATTGTAGTTTACACTATTTCAGACCTAGTCAGTTTGTGCTGGTTTGTACTAGCCTGCAATGACTGTTTTATGATCATGCAACACAATTAAGATGGTGGATGAACGACAAGGCGGGCCCTTAAATTAAGTGGTCCGCACTTGCATGTCTTTGATGTGCAGTATTTTCTGCATGGGGTTTCACCTAAAGTAGATGCGAAACAAACCTGGGAGGATGTCTAGGGCCAATATGGGCGTCCAGCCGAGGCGCATTGCGGCAAACAGCAAAGTGCGCAGCGCGTCGGGTTCACCAGTCGCTGCTACCCGGCCATGCCACGCCAGCCTCGCCCAGGGCGCGCCTCACGCTGATCAGTTCGTTCCTCTCCCCTCTGCAAGTGACAACAATATCAAATGACATCAATCGACTGATGAGTCTATCAAGTATTGAATCAATCAAGTCATCTTATTATGATTTATTGCTGTACGAGCTTCATTCACTGGGTTTTGTAATGCAGGTTCTTTTTAATGTTAGCAAGAGCTCCTTAAGGCTGAGCCTTGTGTTTGACAAAAGAACACAAACGTTAATTAAATTAACAGAATGAAAGCTCTCCAAAACCGAAACACTCAATAAAAGGTCCACTGGCACAATTAAACACTCACATCGATGACCAAAATACAAGTCAATTAACTGAACTAAGCTATTTAGTTTGAACAGGGTGAGCGGCGGACTGGTGAAGAATGTTTGGTCTCGCCAATCTGAAATGATTGACGGTGGTCAGCTGGTTGCTCTTTGTGGTTGCGGCGAAGGAACGCTGGGCTGGTGATGACGAGCGAACGATGCCGCCTATAGGTGACGTGACGTGAAACCAAGGGCAACCTGGCCAGGCAGCTGGTCGTACAGCTCTGTCTCTTAGCTCTACGGCTATTGCTCACCTGTCTTGAGTTCAGGAGCAGATGGCCACGGTCCTCTCGAGCGAGAACGGCACGGCAGGAGACCCCGGCCGGTTGAAGTCTTCGAGTCTTCAGCACCCGGTCTGGTGACAACCTTCCGCTACCCACGTCCTCTTCGAACTTTGCTGCTCTTCTCTGGCTCAGATCTTTCTTGAACTTTGACCAACTTGCCCCGTCATGATTGAAGGCTGCTAGACCGGCGTGCTGGCGCGTGATTGGTCCTGTTTTTTTATATTTTTAATGTTGTGCCACCCGTCCTCGTGCCGAGGTGCTCTTCAACGTCGTCCTCGTCGTTAGATCTGAAGTGTGCATGCACTGAATCTGGTCTTATTCTTTGTGACGCGCACTTTTCAAAGGCCCTCACTCGAAAAGCGCACCACACTCTATTTCTATTTATTTCTATTTATTTCAATACCCTAAAGGCCCAATTGGGCATTACATAGGGGAGATTTAAGTGAATACATACATTTCAAGCAACATGAACGGAAAACAGAATACCAAAAAGTAACAATAAAAAGGAAACATCGAGTAAATCGAATCACAGCATCAAGTCAAGTACGTTCACCAACATTAATCGAGTACATAATCATTAGTACAATAATAATGAAAACACTTAAGAAAATTACATCGAAGAACACTGAATAAGTATCGAAAGCAAAAACAGCAGACGAAACCAGGGCAATCAGACACAGGTCAGCCATGTTTTTCACTATGCAAATAGCCCTGAAGCATGGAGTTAAATATGGAAGGATCTGTTATTTCGGCGATGTTAGGTGGAAGAGAATTCCACTCGATTATGCATAATGATAATGGCGAATTTTGAAACTTCTTGGTCCTAGCAAAAATGGGGGCCACCTTGTGCGCATGATCGAGGCGGGATGAAGTATGAGGGGCTGGAAAGATATGAGATTGGGCGAAGGATGAGTTGCTGTGATAAAGTGAGTGAAAGAATGATAGTCGAGTATGTCGCCTGCGCATGGCAAGTGTGGTAAGTCTAAGGTCCGATTTTAGCAAAGAAACATTTATGTAACGCGAGTAGGATGATGAGATGAACCGAGCAGCTTTATTCTGTACCATTTCGAACATGTTAGTAAGACCGATTTGGTGAGGATGCCATATGATTTAAGCGTATTCTAGGGATGGCCGAATCAATGAATTGAAAGCGCGCAGTCTTGTGCCCTTATCAGTGAAATGCAAGCGACGTTTAAGGAGGCCGAGTTTCTTGAGAGCCTTATTAGTAGTATACTGTATGTGAGCCGTCCAGCTTAGATCTGAAGTGAGTATTACGCCCAGATACTTAAATGACATGACTTTTTCTATTATCGAATCGTTTATTTTATAAGACCTATAGCATGCAGAAGTGATATTAGCAAACATTAAGTGCTTGGTTTTTTCGACATTAATTTCCATTTGCCATTTGCTGCACCATTCCCCTAACCTGGTAAGATCCTGTTGTAGTTCTGCAACGTCATCTGTGCAAGTTATTTTCCTATAAACAATGCAATCGTCCGCGAAAAGACGAATTGATGAACTTATGTTAAATGCAATGTCATTAATGAATACTAAAAAGAGAAGAGGACCCAGCACACTGCCTTGTGGCACACCAGATGTTACTCGGGTAGGATGAGATATGTAGTTGTTAAGTTTAACTGACTGAGACCTGTTGTTTAGAAATTCTTGTATCCATGCAGTCGTTTTCTGGTCGAGGCTGAGGTGACGTATTTTTAACATTAGCCGGTTACGGGGAACACGATCAAAAGCCTTAGAAAAGTCTATAAAAAGTGCGTCGATGCAGATGGACATATGAAGAGCTGTGTGCAGGTCTGTCACGAGTTTGAAAAGTTGAGTCTGACATGATAATTTTTCTCGAAAACCATGTTGGGTTTGAAGAAGTAAATTGTTACGGTTTAGGTGACGCATGACCTGGGAGTGTATGATGTGCTCTAGTAACTTACACGAAATGGACGTGAGTGAAATCGACTCATTACACTTTTTCTATTGTGGCATAATTACAATAATAGCTTTTGGAGTTTAATATCTCAAAATCCCAATATTGTTATGAGAAAAGCCATAGTGGAGGGCTCCGAAAATTTTGGACACCAGGGGCTCTTTAACCTGCACCTAAATCTAAGCACATGGGTCTCAATCATTTTCTCCCCCATCAAAAATTCAGCGTCGCAGCAGGAAGTATAAATATAAGTTCACGCACTGGTCTTCACTACCAGCAACTGCAGCGAAACGTTTGTCCATGAAAGGGCTGTTAAATCACCTTAAATAATTTTTTAATATCTCAAGTAGGTGTGCACATCATGTTCAGTATGGCGGCACGATCAAGAATGCCAAACGCAGCACTGCGACAAGCAGCGGGTGCCGCAAAAATTTTAAGATACAGTCCCATCTCCACTCCTACTACTAATACAGCGTTTTAATGCAGTGATACGCACAGGTGATTCTGACATTACTTTTGGCGGATTGATTCGTGCATATATAGGTTTTTAATGAGACCAGTAATGAACGATGTAAAGTGTGTCAATAATGAGGTAAATCAAAATGATTTGAAGAGATGAATTGGTAATAATGAAATATTTTGGAGGTCCAAAATAACAGGAGTTAGGACCTTATGGTTTTCTTGAAATACGGCACTGGGAAGATGGTGAAAACCACACTTGCAGATAAGTTACGTATACAGAGGAATACAAAGATATACAGAAAGTGTCACTTTAAGCTAGCATCCACGATTCCGCCATGGTGGTCTAGTGGCTAAGGTGCTCGGCCGCTGACACGCAGATGGCGGGATCAATTTCCGTCCACGGGGGATGAGTTTTCGATTGACGCAAAAATGCTTGAGGCCCGTGTGTTTAGATTTAGGTGCAGGTTAAAGAACCACAGGAAGTCAAAATTTCGGGATCCCTCCAATACAGCGTCTCTCGTAATCATATGGTGACTTTGTAACGTTAAACTAACTGACAAACAAACAAAATGACCAACTAAAGAACGATCTGAAAAAATAAATACGGAACTAACTAATTGACAACAAACTAACCAATTGAACAAATAACAAAAGAAGTAACTAATAAGCTGACTAACTGACTAGAGAACACACTAACTAATCATCTGCAAAGTATAAAACTAACTGAATGACTGAATCACTAATTTATCACATAACTAACTAACTGACAAACTAAATAAACAACTAAAAATTGACGGACCAGCTAAAAAGCTAAGTATCTATAATAGACCACATAACTAAAAACTAACTAGATAATTAACGAATTTACCAAATAACTAAATTTTCAACTTACAAACTAACACTAAAGAACCAATTTACAAACTAAATAAGTGACTAACTAAATAACTGTTAATGTAAATGTCTAATACCCTTTTTACGCAGGCACGCTAACCTCGGTTACAATTAACCTCAGTTAATCGGAGTAAACCACAGTTAGTGTCAACTATTCTTTAGTAGTTGATAACTTTTCGCGTTTACTTTTCATGCTCTCAAACCACCCGCGACTTATTCACCCAAAGTAACAGTCACACAAAAGGAGTGGATTAGGAGCGCGCAACAGGTTAGTTGACAAGAAACGTCTAAGTAGGAGTGCTACTCCTCGAAATTAGTAAGACCCCTCGAAATTAGTAAAACTTCGACATTGCGGACACATTGAAGCCAGCAATGTCGAAATTGAACGAGACAGGAAGAAGTTTGAAGAGAATAAACTCGTGAGAAGAAATGTCATCGAGAGCACTGAGCCGACCTAAGCTCGCGAGGTCTCTTTTTAATGGAAACATACAATTTCAAACTGCTAAGAAAAGTCAAGGGGAGCTACGAATCATGCGAAGTTGAGAACTTATAGGCGGCCAGGTGGTAGTAGACAGTACTAAGAAAGTGCACTAGAACTCCCTACTTGGAGATAGCGTAGCAGCCTAGCATGCAATGACTAAGTTAGGTTTGAATGCCAATGCTTGGCCATTTCCAATTGTATATTTACCCGAAACGCGTGATGAAAAAATCCTTTAAAAAGAAAAAAATCCCGCATATCCAAGAAGTGAATGATGATGAAGACGCTTGCTCCTGAAGTTAAATCCGGTAAATCGTAAATACTCTGTACATATGCTCAATCATCATCCTGTAAAGACGTTACCTATGGGTTGTTGGAGCTTGATTGTATATGCACGTTATATACACAAATTCTTCTTTTGAATAGCCCGCGTCTCTCATGATAATATGGTGGTTTTGGGACATTAAACCTCACATATCAATCAAATCTTTTGAATAGCCCCGTCACACTCCCTGGTGCCAGCCCACAAGTATGATACCAACCGCTCTCTTGGACAGCGATTCCCTAAAGCAACCGTCGTCTTGTCGCCATTTCATGGTGGGCTCTACCAGTTATATGCACAGCACGCGACTGGTATTCTGTGTAGAACACACATTGGCATGTTGGCAGACGTGCCATTGTCGGCACTCAAGAAGCTGCAACTCGCGACGCCTGGAGCGGCGTCAACAATGGCGTTCACACCACTTTCAACACCAGCATTTTCAGCGCGTGTCTCTTCCTTGGTCGCTGCTCTTAGCGACGCGCAGTCGTCGTGGTCCTCGACCGCTGCGTGAAGTCAATATGGAGCCTCGGCTAGACCTCTAGGTGCTTTAGCCTCCTTCACCGCGCTCAGGCGAGCCAGCGTCGCCCGAGTGGCGGCGCGCCACCTAGTGAGCGCTCTTGAAACGTTGAGCACAGCTGCGCTTCAAGCGGGAGCAACGAGCACTAGCGTACACACTGGTGCAACGACATAAGACACCTCCCCCCCCCCCTCTTCCAAGCAAAAGGAGCAAGCTCTGAAAAAAGTCTGGGGTGCGACCTCACTGGCGACCAGCTGCCGGTAATGCGCTCCCTCACCAGAGCAAGATTGGCCACCCTGGTGCAGCACTTGGCCACCAGCTCCTATTAATGTAGCAATTGATGGTTCTCAGTTCCCAGCGGCTGCGAAACAACTGTCCAAGTTGGCGGTAAGACGTGCGACGCAGCGGAGGGTGCTAAGAATGTCTGGGTCCAGAGAAATCACTGTTGAAATCTGTACTTGGCGACATCCAACGCTAGAACGCAGTTTAGCGAGGCTAGTCTAACTGTACTATGTGACGAATTGTTAAATGGTATGTAACAGTGATAATCGAAGGTAGGAAGAGAGGTCAGGCTTACACAGCGCTGAAGAACGGACAGGTCATAAGCTACCGTAGATGAGTTGACAGAAAAAATTAGGAAAGGCGTTCTTTATACACAAGAATATTGCTAGCAACATAAAGAAATACTATAGCATCAGTAAAGTATGTGACAAGTATTGTAATTAAGTTTAACAAAAGATGCAAAATGAAGGTGGTACATGCCTACGCGCCTACATCATTCAACAATCATCATTTGGGTGAACGCTTCTATGAAGACGTAGAGTCAGCATTAATAAAGTAATGGGGCCGTAGACTATACTGATGGGCGACATTCATGGCTAAATAGACAAGAAACAGGTCGAAGACCACGCATTGAGGAAATGTGGCATCGGCTTTAGAAATGCCAGACGCGAATTATTAGTCGTGTTCTCTGATCGTAATTGTTTGCGGATCTTGAACACCTTTTTCAGAATCAATGATTGCCATATGGGGATTAACATCCCAAAACCACCATATGATTAAGAGATACGCCATAGTGGAGGTCGCCGGAAATTTCGACCACCTTGAGTTCTTCAACGAGCAGACAAATCTGAGATACAGCATTTTTGCGTTCATCGATAATGTAGCCGCCAACGCCAAGATTCGATCTCACGAACTGCGGGTCAACCGCCGAGTACGTTAGCCGTTAGACCACCACGGCGGGGCAACCTTCTTCAGAAAACGGGCTAACCTCCAGTCGACGTGGCGAAGTCCTATGGTGAAACTAAAAATAAAACAGATATCATCATTTGTGCACATCCAGGCATTGTGCAGAATGTTGATGTAGCTGACAAGATTCGATGCAGTGACCATAAAATGGTAAGATCCGTATTCACCTAGATTTAGAAAGCAAGGAGACAAACTGATACGCAAGGTGCCAAAATGATGAGGTAGCGGTGACAAGAAAAATACAGAAACTCAGAGTTTCACTTCAGAATAGAATCGAGCCTCTGAATGAGGTAATTGATGTTAGCGTTGACTCAATGAATGATTACTATGCTACTATCATCAAAGAGCGCGCAATGGAAATCGGAGGTACAGTCACTAAAGCAGACACTGGCAAACTATATCACGAGGCGAAATGTCTCATTAGGAGGCGACAAACCATGCAAGCCTCAAATGTGGCCAACGAAATCGAACTAATGCTACTTTAGAAGGTAATTAATAGGCGTAAGGTAGCTGACATCAGAGGGCATGACAAGGAAAGAATTGAGCAGGTTGTAAGAAGTGGCAGAAGCCTAAAAGCTTCGAAGGCAAACTTGTGCATAGGAAAAAAAATTCGATGTATGTTTTAAAAGACCGGGAATTCAATGTCATAACAAATATGAATAGAACAGTTGGGGTGGCAGAGGAGTTCTACATAGAGCTGTACGGAAGCCGGTGGTGATTATACAACATTTTTATTTATGAAAACAAAAAGAAAAAAAATGGAGGGGAGAACGTCAAGGGTGGTTTCCCCATTCCTAGACACCAGTGGCGGCTGCAGCGCGACCAGCTTGATCCAGGAGACCCCGTTGGGTCTTTAGGTCAGGTCGGGCGAGGGCGGCTTCCCAAGGCTCCCCCAGTAGCGTGAGTATCAGAGGCGACTGGACCTCAATAGGCTTGTTCCGGCAGTCCCATGTAACATGTTGCAACGTCGGTCGTGACTCGCACCACAGACATTGGTTTACATATGCTTAGGGGTTAATGTGATGCCACCTTTCTAAATGTGGATAGGTGTTAACCTGAATTTGTCTTAGCTGGCGAGCTTCGTCTAAGCGATTTGTGCTGTGGGGCATACCGCTGTCTTGTCTTCCATTGATGCTCAAGTATATCACGTGCAGTGCATGGTTCGTATTAATTATCGGTGCCGTTGCTCACTCGGTTGCTTAAATCACAAGCGGAACTGTGCACCAGCGCATTACCCGAGATACCCTCGTGGCCTGGGCCCCAAATTTATAACATGACCCTGTATCAGCCTATCACCTAGTATTTTCAAGGCGACATTCGGTAGTGCACCACGGAGAAACATTCTGCGCGCTTCCTGGGAATCAGACAAGACTAATGCGGAGGCGTTCTCTGCCTCTTTATTTCAAATAGCTAGCGCGATCACCGCCATCTCCGCCGTCGCTGTACAGGTTGTTTTAATGAACGCTGCGACAGTTTTAGCGGTATGCGGCATTGGTTGAACTGCTACTATAACGCAGCTCTCGTTTGATTTAGCGGCATCAGTGTATACTACATCGTGGCTTTCGCCAAACTGTCTTTAAAGCTGGTGAGCTCTAGCTTGTCTTCTCGCCCCATGGTACAACTCACTCATGTTTCGCGGAATGGGGCAGACGATTATGTGTTGACGTATTTCCCTAGCCATAACAGTAATGTTCTCCCGGCCGTATTGTGATCTAGTACGGTATCCTAAGCGTGTGAGGGTTTCTCTGCCTACCTTTGTAAGGCATAGTCATTCCTTCTGCAAGAGAAGTGTTGCTGCCGCAAGCTCTTCGAAAGTGTTGTACATACCAAGCGCTTTCACTTTGTCATTGGGTGCATTAAGTGGTACACCTAAATCAGCTTTGTATGCTCCCCGTATGATCAAGTCAATCTCTTTAATTTCTGTTGGTGTGAGCTCCTGATATGGCAGTCCATATGTGACTCTACTAAGGATGAAGGTTTGTACCAAGCGTAGAAATTCTCATTCGTTTAGCCCTTTGCCCTTGCTTGTTATTCCCTGAATGATTCGAGCGATATTTTAAAGTGTACATTTCAGCATTTTGATTGTGTAGCTTGCTCTTTTGTTGCCTTGCAGCCATAAACCTAATATTCTCATCGTTGGTTTCTCCGGCAGCGTTTGATCTCCTATGCTTAGTTGTGTGGCTGATTTGTTTCTATAATTTCTGCCATGAACGCGGATAAATTCTGATTTATCTGGTGCACATGTCATGCCGTTATCTTCGGCAAACGCCTGGACGGCATCGATCGCTTCTTGTAAAGTTTGCTCCTTCTTTCCCAGTGAGCCTTTGTTGACCCACAGAGTGAAATCATCGGCGTAGACCACGAATTGGAGGTAAGGTATTCGCTCCAGCTGCTTTGCTAGTCGATTCGTCGCTATATTAAAGAGGAGTGGAGAAAGGACTGTGCCTTGCGGTGTGCCTCTATTTGGCATTAGAAATTTTTGGGAGCGTATGTTCTCCATGCCAATGGTTGCTGTGCGGTTGGAAAAAACGATTTGATATAGCCAAATGTTCGAGCACTCCGATTCAAGGATTGACATTCTGCTAGTATAAGTCTAAGAGAGATGCCTGTCTCAAATTCAGCACTGCGACTACGTTCTTGCCTCCAGTGGTTACATTCTGAATCACTTCATCTTTTATTCGCAGGAATAAATCCTGCGTAGACAAATGCTTTCTGAATCCATACATGTTGGGAGACAGATAATTCTCTGTTTCTATATATTCAGATAGCCTGGTGTGCACAACCGTCTCAAAAAGCTTGCCTAGGCTTGATGTCAATGATATGGGCCGAAAGTTGTGGAGCGTTTTATCCTTTCCAGGTTTTGGAATAAGAATTATGTGGGCCTCCTTCCATTGGCTAGGGATTTCTCATCCTGCCCAGACTTTTCTAGTTAATTTATTGGGTAATTTTTCTAAGTTGCTTATCGCTCATATTTCTCAACATCGCAATAGTTATTCCGTCCTCTCCCGGAGCCGAATGCCTTCTACGTGACAGTGCAGCCGCGAAGACCTCTTACTCACTTATTGGGAAACTAGGTCCTGATTTTCCAAACCATTGTATCCTAGATCCTGTATAGCTTCCCCACCGCTGCCAAAGTATTTCTCCCGAAGGATTTGTAGCAAGCAGCATCATCCCCTTTGAATTCTCCCGCTAAAACTCGCAATGTTCTAGTTGTAGTAGTTTTCGTGTTCATGGGGTCTAGCATACTTTTCAACATTACCCATGTTTTAGTTGTAGAGAGCGTTCCTCTCAGAGAATCACAGAAGGTGACCCAATTACTAGCCTGAAGCTCTCGGGCATATTCTTTAGCTTTTATAGACAATTCTGCAAATCTGGCTTTCAGCTTTCAATTCAATTTCAGCCTTTTTTTTACCTTTTGATGCTGCTGCGCCGGCCTTCCCACGAGTGCATGAGGTGGGGTCCACTGCTGGAGTTTTTTCATTTATTTTGATATGCTTCGTATGTAAGCTGTACGCCTTCATCGTATCGCCACTCAGTCGTCTAGCGTTTCTGGCGGCTACTGTGTCCCCGGATACTGCCTGTAGGCCTCCCAATCAATTATTTTAGCAATCCCTTAAGACGTTTTGAGCTTTGGAGTGGAAGTAGAAAAACTGATAATGATGTGATCACTCCCCATATTCTGATCAAGATTTTTCCACGATCCGCTTTCAATATTGTACGTGCATGTTAGATCTGGATATTTGTCCATGCAAACACTATTGCCCAGTCTAGTGGCCGCCTGTGGCATGGTCTCAAGCTGCAGCTCGTATCGAGTCAGTGGTGCGAGTTGTGTTACTGGCCATGGCTAATCACACTCTCGACATCTGCAGTCACACCCTGCCCAATTTTTAATTTTACTTGCCATGGGAGCATCCGGATCACTGCAAGCTCTTTCACGTGAGATTTGCTGTTTATTCAATTGCACATGCACATAAGCCTTGTGGCTCTGAAGCTCCGCATACTATAGTTGCTGAAAGTTTTGCAGACCGTGCATCTGTCGCACCAAGTGGCTCATCGTTTTTCCAATACTTTCTAACGTGATGGGCTGAGTGGAGGGTTTCTCTGCGTGATTAGTTGTGACTAATGCGCCCATGGAGGTTTGTAATTGGATCCTGAGAGCTGCTACTTCCAATTTGAGTTCGCCCAACGACTGCTTTAAAAATTGGTTTTCGGAAAGTATTTTCTGATACTCCGGGTGGGATATTATTGGGGTCGCCCCTCGCGTCGTCCCCGACGCCCCTGCTCAGCTGCTGCTGGGTCGAGCTGCCGGCCACTCCAGGCGTCCTGGTTAGGGTAGGGGATCGGGATTGAGGACAGGAGGTAGGTTGCGACATTGGGGCTCCTAGTTCGGGGTGTTTCTTCCTTTTCTCCCGTGATCGTGCCTTGTGCCTTTTTCTTTCGGCTGGGTCCGCCTTGTTTCCAACCTGTGGCCATTCTTCAATATTGTCAGTGTCTTCCGATGCATACCACCTTGGTTTTGGCGGCAATGGTAAGGCGGAGGTAGTTGCCTTTTTGTCTGTCGTCCGGTCTGGCACCTTAGGATGCTGCTGCCTTACTGGCTGCCTGAAGCGCAGTTTGCATTCTTTGGTTCCCGTCAAGTGTCCCTATCCACACGTGGAACATACAGGGTTGCAAGGGTGGTCCAGTTGAGGCTCCTTCATACCACAGTTGTGACAGACGGCGATGGTGGGCGTCGGGCAAACGTCTGTTCTGTGTCCCGTTTGCTTGCAGGCATAGAAGAGTTGTATAGTATTCTTGAATAGGAAACAGGGGACCTCGCCGCCCATATAATACACAAATCTTGGTGTTATTGGGCCAAAAACGTGATCAGCACTGTCTTTGTCTCTCCAAGCATTCTGGCTTTTAGGATCTCGACTCATGCTGCTATCTCGATGGGTGATAGCAGCATGAGTGTCTCTCTTGACAGCCCCCGTGCCATGCGTTTCGCCGCCAACGATACCGGCATGTGCCTATCGCATATATCCACGCACTCACCGATGCCGCTCGAACCACATCTTCCTGCTACGCTTCCTGCCCAAGCAAGCTTCATTGCGAGCTACCCAGGATCGATATCGACAGTTGCAACAGTGGCTCCACCGCGGCCTACAAACCCAGGACGCACGCTAGTCTTCGCCAATGGGCATGGAGGCGCCAAGAGAACAATGCTAATACCGTGGTTCTTCGTTTTTTCGCAGATTATTGGCGCCTGCGCTGACGGCTTCCAGCCCGGTGGATTGATGGGTGATAGCAGCATGAGTGTCTCTCTTGACAGCCCCCGTGCCATGCGTTTCGCCGCCAACGATACCGGCATGTGCCTATCGCATATATCCACGCACTCACCGACGCCGCTCGAACCACATCTTCCTGCTACGCTTCCTGCCCAAGCAAGCTTCATTGCGAGCTACCCAGGATCGACATCGACAGTTGCAAGAGTGGCTCCACCGCGGCCTACAAACCCAGGACGCGCGCTAGTCTTCGCCAGTGGGCATGGAGGCGCCGAGAGAACAATGCTCATACCGTGGTTCTTCGTTTTTTCGCAGATTATTGGCACCTTCGCTGACGGCTTCCAGCCCGGTGGATTGATGGGTGATAGCAGCATGAGTGTCTCCCTTGACAGCCCCCGTGCCATGCGTTTCGCCGCCAACGATACCGGCATGTGCCTATCGCATATATCCACGCACTCACCGATGCCGCTCGAACCACATCTTCCTGCTACGCTTCCTGCCCAAGCAAGCTTCATTGCGAGCTATCTCGGATCGACATCGACAGTTGCAACAGTGGCTCCACCGCGGCCTACAAACCCAGGACGCGCGCTAGTCTTCGCCAGTGTGCATGGAGGCGCCGAGAGAACAATGCTCATACCGTGGTTCTTCGTTTTTTCGCAGGTTAGTTACCTTAGTCAATTTTCTCATTCCTGTTTCAAATCTGATGATCGCTTTCTTGTGGTGCTTCCATGCCCAGACGCATTGCTTGAGCCTTTCTGTGCCCTTTTCTTGCTTATGTGTGGGGATGTGGAGCAAAATCCTGGTCCTGGCGATAATTCTTTGGCAGATATTGCCAAAATGCCGAAGGACTTGTCCGCGCGGTCTCTTAGAATAGAGGCATTCGAAACAGCCATGTCCAATGACATATCCGAGTTAAAGGAGCAACAGAAAGCAGCTACGAGCCAAATCGCCGACATTGGCAAGCGTCTGGGTTCTGTGGAAAGCCAGTTAGCTTGTTTCGACAGCGTGAGGGAAGACCTTAATGCGACACGTGCTGCAGTGGAGCGCGTGGAAACTGAAACGAACTCGCTTCTAACCCGTCTTGACGATCTCGAGGACCGCTACCGAAGGGACAACGTTGTGCTTTTTGGGATTGAAGATGTCGCTTCAGAGACTGCCGAACAATCTGAAATAAAAGTTCTTAAACTTTTTGCTAGTAAGCTTCAGCTGACGATATCGTCCGATAGTATAGCCCGTGCGCATAGAATTGGCAAATTCTTTAGTGGCCGGAACCGCCCTCTTATCGTAAAATTTTTGGCCTACAAAACAAAAGAAACCGTTTTTGATAAACGCTTCTTACTAAAAGGCTGCAATGTTTCTATGAGTGAGGACTTTTGTGCAACTACGCGTGATACGAGAAAGGCTCTGTACGACTATGGCAAAGGACTGCATGTTCCGTTCATCCGTTCAATCTTCAACACACGAAACTTTTCGCCAACGGAAAATGCTACGGCTAAGATAAAACCACTAAAGCAGTGTACGTCATCGGTCCATCCACAAGAAAAAGTTCCCCGGCTAGTAATAACGTAGGAGATAGCGCAAGTGTTAGCGACGCTGTAAGTAACGACGAAAACATCAGTAATTCCACATACAGAACCGCAAATAGTCATGCTGCCTCCCCGCGTCGACTCTGGTCTGGCCGTATGCCGCAAAGTGATCTAAGTTATGGTCACGCAGGGGGCGGTGCTCTCTCTGTACTAAGTACTAAAATACGTAGCCTTTTGTCAAAAAGTGATGATTTGTGTGCCCTGATGAATGATTGTGACGCTGGTATTGTCGCTCTAACTGAAACGTGGTTGTCGAATACAGTTTCTGATGCCAAATTATTAAAATGTGAACAACGTTACAAGGTCTTTCGCTGTGACAGATATGAGCGACGAGGTGGTGGTGTTCTACTTGCGATTAAAGATGACATTGAATGTTTCCTTGTTCCTGTTCTCACCGTCTTAGAATCGGTATGGTGTTGTATTCGTACTGTCTTTAAAAACCTAATAATTGCAGTTTGCTACCGACCCCCATCCAGCCCATCAAACTTTTGCGATTCTTTTCATGACTGCTTAAACCAGATTACTGTTCGTTTCCCAGGAGCGACTATTATTCTTTTAGGCGATTTTAACTTCTCGGAGATTCAGTGGTCAGACACTTACCAGTGCTCTATGGCAACGTCATCTGAATCTACCGAATTTCTTTCGATTTGTAACGACTTTGGGCTATCAAAATTAGTTCAGCATCCCACACGTGTAACCTCGACTACATCATCACTTCTAGATCTCGTGTTGACGTCATCTCGAGATCTTGTGTCCCCGATAACACTGCTGCCTGGGTTAAGTGATCACGCCATATTTCAATTTTCTCTATTGTTACCACTCTTGCGCTCATCCAACCGTTTTAAAATGATCAGAGATTATAACAGAGCTGACTTTAACACCATAAATACTAAATTATGCTTTTTCTTAGGTACTTTTTCCCTGCAAGCTTTCAACGCAATACAGAAGATAACTGGAACCTATTTAGAAGTAAAATTTTGGAACTGCCAAATAAACATATTCCGGTAAGAAAGGTGTACTGCAATACTAATTCTCCCTGGTACAACCGACATTTAAATAGACTCTCTAACAACAAGAAAAGACTGTTTAGAGCTGCGAGGACTTTCCAGTCTTCGGCTTGATGGCTAGCTTACAAATCTGCAGCTGCTACCTACTTAAGTGAACTAAAAGTAGATAAATTTACCTTTTTTAACAGAACCTTACCATCAGTGCTGCAAAAAAAATCCCAAACAATTTTGGAACATTGTACGAGGTAACAAGCATAGCAACCTGTCTTTAATATCCCAAGGTAATGTAATTCCGGATCTACAGTGTGCATGTTTACTTAACCGTACTTTTGCTGAACCTTTCTCTGAACCATCCAGTAGTAATGACATACTTCCTGCAAAGCCGTTTAATTTTCCCTCAATGGACATCATTGTCATTAGCTCGGAAGGTATAGGGTCCATCATCAATAAACTAAAGATTTCATCTTCATGCGGCTGCGATGGTATCACCGCAAAATTCTTGAAAAACACGGCAGAGTATTCTTCTCTAATCCTTGAACGAATATTCACACTGTCTCTTCTTACGGCAGTGCTTCCTAACGACTGGTTAATTGATAGGGTGGTACCTTTACATAATTCCGGAACAACCCACGATCCAGGTAACTTTCGTCCCATCTCTCTCACATCAGTACCATGTAAAAATTTAGAACATGTCATTTACTCTCACCTTATCAAGTTTTTTCAAGACAATGATTTCTTTACACCCGCTCAGCATGGCTTCCGAAAACAGTATTCGTGTGAAACACAGCTTCTACTTTTTAGTAATGACTTACACATATCCCTTGCCTCTGGAACAAAAACTGACTGCATCTTTCTAGATTTCAGCAAAGCCTTTGACAAAGTAACACACTCCCTACTACTACATAAACTAAGCCTATTAAACATTGACTCATATGTGCTCACTTGAATTCGTAGCTTTCTTACTAACCGGTCCCAATACGTATCGGCTAATAATTTCGACTCGTCTACTACACCAGTTCGCTCCGGAGTGCCACAGGGTTTGTCCTTGGGCCATTGCTGTTCCTAATTTACATTAACGACTTGCCTACAAATATTTCTTCAACAATGCGCCTATTCGGGGATGATTGTGTAATTTATCGCCAAATATCTAATAATAATGACATCACTACCCTCCAAACAGATTTGACTAACGTGCTTACATGGTGTAAATTATGGCAAATGGAATTAATTGTTTCGAAGTGCAAGTCTATGCGCATATCACGTAATACTACCGCATATCCAAGTTATTTTCTTAACAGCACCGTACTCGATCCCGTCCCCTCCTATAAATACCTTGGTGTCCATATTACTAACTACTTATCTTGGAAACATCATATCAACTCTGTCACATGTAAGGCAAACCGGGTTCTAGGATTCATGTGAAGAAACTTTTACATGGCCCCTGTTGATTTAAAGAAAGCTTCTTTACATTACGTACGTTCATCCGCATTTGGAATACCCGTCATCGATATGGGACCCTGGTAATATCACTTTAGTCAATGAACTTGAGAGCATTCAGAATCGCGCTGTTAGATTTATATTATCAGATTATCGCCGTACCGCTAGCGTAACTAACATGAAATCAATTATTAACATTCCTTTACTCGCTACACGCCGTAAGATATCCCGTCTCGTACTCTTCCACAAAATTTACAACTCCCTTCTGCGTTCACTTTTAATAACCCCACCGTCATACATTTCAACTCGTACTGACCATGCGCAGAAAGTTGCTGTTCCTCGCTTCAAGACATCAACATATTCCCACTCATTCCTGCCTAAAACTTGCAAGGATTGGAACTACCTCCCACAATCAGTTGCGTCCATCACCTCGCCTTGCAGTTTTAAAACATCGCTCGATAACTTACTTGGTGTTGGAAATTTAAACGTTTCATTTTGTTGTTAGTTTTCTTGTATAATCTACTGGCTGTATAACATAGTTGCAGTTGATAATAGTTGCTTTCCAGTGTTTAATAATGTTCTAGTATCTTGTCTATGTATTCTTTTCTTTAACATTGTTCGTCAGTGCCCGTTCCCCTCTGCAATGCTATAAAGCCCTGAGGGTACAATAAATAAATAAATAAAATTGCCCGCAGCTTCCCTCGGGGGAACACTGAGGAGGATGCGGAGCATATAATTGGTTAACGGGGTGTTAAAGTGCGACTTACTTGGGTCGATGGCTAAATTGGTTAACGTGGTTGTGAAATGGGGTGTTAAATTGCGACTTACTTGGGTCGATGGCTAAATTGGTTAACGTGGTTGTAGGAGAGGGTGTTAAATGAGTGAACACGTACACACGTATGCGAAAGGACGGCGCTGGTCGAAGGGACGTCGATCATTGTGTTTGTGGATTCGTTGGAATTCATTTCATCGCGACCTTGGACGTCGACGCGCCGTACAAACCAACCGACGAGCGGCAACTGAGCGAGCGAGCGCCGACCTTGAGTATATATACAGCGCGACGGCGCATGCACTGTCAGCTGTTGAATGTTCTCGAAGCGCGACGCCACATGCGCGTCCACTGGAGAATCAGGAGAATTGTAGATGTCGAACGCGGTGTGTAGAGGAGGAAGGGTGCACAGATGGTGGAGGAGTGAAGCGCGCGCGGTGTGTAGAAGAGGAAGGGATGCTAAGATGGTGGAAGAGTGGGCGACGGCGCGACGGCGCATGCGCGCGCGTCAGCTGTCGAATGTTCAAGAAGCGGTGCGGACGGCGCGGACGGCGCACTACAAGGCGCGAGTATAAGATGCTTCCGCATCTAAAATAAATAAATAAATCATGAAGTCATGGTCTCCCTCTGTTGTCTTGTGTTTCTTTCCCGCTTTCGCGAGAGCTTTCTTTTGACGAACAGTAAGGACCGTCTGCCAGACTGCATCATCGTCGCGTTCCTTGCCTCCAGATGTACCATTGGTTTCTTCGTTGTCTTGGTGGGTGATGCCATCACCCGCAACACTCTGCTGGCATTCCATATCAGCCTGGTCCAAGGCCGACGTATCGGCCTCTGCCTTCTCGTCTGTCTTGGGACGTATTGTCCTTTTAAGCGGCGTCTTCATCGCTTTCAACCAGGCATGAGACACCGCAGGTGCTCTCGTAAGAGCCAACGAAGTTTTCGCCATCGGACGCTACCGCGCCGTCAACGCTTGACGCGTCTCAAGCGTAGGCGTACCGTCGCCACTGCGTTGTTGCTCGCATGTCATAGTGAGCATGTCGTCGACAAAAAATCTACGTGAAGAGGCTGCTCACCGAAAAAAGTTTGGCATCCACGGGTAGCCCTGATGTTCCTGGGCACAGTGTGACAGCACAGTCCAGGTAAGTCGCAACAAAATCACACAAAATTAGCAAAACTCGTAGGGCACATGCGATGCTTCACTCTTCGGCGCCACCCCGTGACGAAAGCCGAAACAACAAGGATAAAATCGTGAGAAGCAACAATAGCCCAGAAGAATTCGACATCCTACAAGTAATGACAGGTGAAGTAAAGAAAGCTTTGGAAGGAATACAAAGAAGCGGAGCCGCTAGTTATGATAGTGTAACGATTGACCTACTGAAAGATGGCGGAGATATTGTGTTAGAAAAACTGGCCACCTTATATTCGAAGTGTCTATCGACAGAGAAGGGCACCAGAATCCTGGAAGAACGTCAAGATCGTCTTGATGTATAAGAAAGAAGACAAGGACTTCGAACATTATAGCGTGATCAGTTTAATGTCTCTTCTCCAGAAAGTACGTATAAAAATAATAGCTAACAAAATTAAGCAACATTAGAGTTCAATCAAGCAAAAGAACAAAATGGATTTCGTTCAGGCTACTCCACAATATACCATATTCATACTATCAATCAGGTGATAGAGAAATCTGAAATACATGACTTACCGTCAATCCCTATACGTAATCTTCACAGATTACGAGAATTCCTTTGACTCAGTCGAGACATCAGCGATAATTCGGGCACTAAAGAATCAGCGCATTGAAGAACCTTAAATAAACATACGGGGAGAAATATACAGTGGATCCACAGCCACCATAGTTCTCCACAAATAAAGTAACAGATTTACAATAAAGAAGAGTGTAAGGCAGGGAGACATGATCTCTCCAGTGCTATTCATCGCGTGTTCACAGAAAGTTTTTAGGGCTCTACATTGACAGGAGTTTGGGGTATTAATGAAGAGAATGTTATATCGTAACTTGTGTTTCAGTGATGACATTTTTTGATGAGTTACTCAGGGGACGAATTACAGCTCATGATTACCGAACTGGACACCATAAGCAAAAGAGTAGGCCTGGAAATTAATATATACAAAACTAAAGTAATGTGCAAGAGTCTTCGCAGATACAGCGCTTTGCTATACGTGGAGAGACACTGGGAGTTGTAAAGGATTATGTCTAACTAGGACAGGTAATAACCGAGGAGCCGAAGTGTGTGAGCAAAATAAGCAGAAGAATAAAATTGGGGTGCATCACATTCGGCAAGTATTAATAAATCATGACAGGTAATGTACAACTAACCCTCAAGAGGAAAGTATATATCAGCGGCATCTTACCAGTACTTACTTACAGAATTGAAACCTGGAGGCTTACAAAGAGGGTTCAGCTGATATTGAGGACGATGCAGCGAGCAGTGGAAAGAAAAATGGTAGGTGTAACCTTAGGAGACATGAAGAGAGCAGAGTGGGTCACGGAACCAACCGGGGTTAAGAATATCATAGTTGAAATCAAGAAAAAGAAATAGACATGGGCCGGGAATGTAGCGCGCAGGCAGGATAACCGCTGGTCATTAAGGATAACTGATTGAATTCCCAGAGACGGCAAACGCATGAAGTGGCGACATAAAGTTAGGTGGGCCGATGAGATTAAAAGAGTCCGCAGCTACAACGTGGCAGCAGAAAGCACAAGACCCGGTTGATTGGCAGATCATGGGACAAGCTTTCGCCCTGCAGTGGGCGTAGCCAGGCTGATTATGACGATGGCGATGATAATGATGATGAGTGCCAACTGCAGTTGGCACATCTTTGACGCGAAAAGTTATCGTTGTTTTGGAAGGCGAAACAAGTCTCGTGACATTTAGTTCCGTGATTAAAAACATAAATGCTAACAGAACTTCCTCGTAACTGAATTTAGCGTGCTCGTGTAACAAGGGTGTAACTGACAGAACTAGATAGAGGTGCTGATATACGTCAACGTGTGACGGCCCACTTCACCTGATCACGGCGTCACAGCTGTGGAAGAAGATGGCGGCGACCTCCTCCACCGTCTGCGGATGGGACAACGTGGAGCTGGCGGATCGCGCGAACCGAGACAGCCGGGAGAGCACGGCGTCCAGCACACTGAGGCGCACGCTCAGTGCGTTTTGAGCCATCCAGCCCGAACACACGTAGCGCGTCATGCTGTCGCAGGGGTCGGCGGAGTCGTTCATGGATTGCAGCAGCCTGTCGGCGTACTCCAGGCACGAGTGACTGCGGCACAGGTCGGGCTGTCGCGGGTACGGCATCAGGGAGAGCACGACGGCGACGACGAAGCCCAGGGCGAGCACGGTGATTGCGAGGCGCACCAACAGAGAGAAGACCATCTTGCGGAACGGTTCCTTGCCCTGACGAAAAGAGACGAGACACTAGTCAAAAGCAGCACTTTCACGGGAACGGCCGTTTCGTTGCTGTTATTTCGGTGATTTAGTAGTTGTGGTGGTTCACAACTGCATGCGCTCAAATACGTGGGTGTGAATATCGGACTGCGCGGTCGCATTTCGATGGAGGCAAAGGGCTGATGAAAATAATTTCAGGGTTTAACAAGCGAAAAACATCGATATGTTTCGCGACCTAGCAGTAGTGGGCTGTGGACGCTTAGACCAACGATGGTGTTCTTTAACATGCACCTAAGTCTGCCAGTATTCGGGCCTCGGGCATTTACGCCCGCATGAAAAATGCGAGCCCGCGCAACCTCAGGGTCAGCAATCAAATACTATAACCAACGTGGATGCAGAAAGCAAAGTGCTAGAGCCACGTTAAAGAACCCTGAGTACTTGAAATTTTCGCAGGCACCCTCTACGGCATCTCTTATAATCCCGTAATGGTTGTGGGACGTAAAAACCCAACACTACTTAAATACCACTTCCTTGCGGCCAAGGACATCGGTAATGCATGAAATACTTGATTAGCGGCACCATCCATCAAGTGATTTGAATGTAGTGCATGTGATGGCTAACGCGCATGTGCGTAACATGTAACTAACTGCAAACCAATACGTGGTGGGTACTTTTTTATGTTTGCGTGTGTTATTTGTTGTTCAAGCATGTTTTCTTGTAGTAAGAACAATTGTATAAATTTTATACCTACGTTTTGAGTACTTTATTTATTTTGGATTTCCACCCCTCATGTAATATCCCTACGGGGGTCTATTAAGAAAAATAAACAAACTGACTGAACGGTAGTTGCTCTATTGCGTCTTAAGGACATGAAAATAACGTCTTCGATGCTTCCTACCTTTTCCATTTCAGCTTTCGCAGAGGAGGCCGCGTTGAGCACCTTCAATCGATCTTGCACGGAGCTGTGCATTGAAAACCGGCGCAACACGCTCGACCCAAACACCGCGGGCGTATCCAGGAGTGACGACGTGAACGAAGATCTCACGACTCGCCCCACGTCGCGGAATCGACGGAACGTTGACTGGCGCCGTTGCATGACGCCATCCAGGGGCACGTGGTCCTGGAGGACGGCAATGCGTGATTGGCGATTCAGGTTGTAGATGAACACTCACGGCAAAAGGAAAAAGGTAATGCACGTAGACTGACGAAAGTTTTTGGTACGCAAAATTTCAGAGAAACCAACATTCCCGCCCTATCTGCGAACAGTGCTTTCAATAGAATGTTCTGGGCTGTACTATAGTTATTCATACTCGTATTGTTAACGCTTAGCTTCGCTTACAATTAAAGAAGAAATGTTCATTTTCAGAGGAGTGCACGTCTCGTAAACTTTCGTTTTAGGGGGTACACAAATAGGCGACAGTAGACACAGTAAAATATGTAGGCCTATCATTACTATTATTATTATTATTATTATTATTATTAATATTATTATTATTATTATCGTTTTTGTTGTTGTTTAGAATATCAGAGAACTGAACTGATTGGTAAGCATTCATTGTTTAGATGCAAATAGGGACATTGTGCCTTCTTAAAAAAAGGTAGTGCTACCTTGCTAACATTGGGGCAGTAAATGTTTGTGGTGTGCTGCCTGCAGTTAGTACTTAAGCAGTTATTGTTGTGACAGCCGTTTACTAGCTCAAAGTTTAGTAATTAGAACCACTTTTTTTAAGAGTGCGTGTCTCTTCAATTGTTCATTTGTGTTAGTGCACTGACTTCATTTTTGTGTCCACGTTTGCGTACGCTACCTTTTTAGAAATTATTGTTTGTAGTAGTAGCTGCCGTGAAAAAAAAATCAGCTGACGTGTTTGAACTGAGGTGTTCTCTGCTGTTATCAGATCTTGCTGCACGTATTGTAGTTTTCACTTCGATTTGTCTCGAATCATACAAGTTTGTTACAACGGGCTGTTTGTCATGCGTGTAATAGTTTTGTAGTTGCATTTACTACTTGCTACTTATAACAACAAACGAACCATCCGTGTGTATGAGTGAAAAGCGCACCACTTGGAAAGCCTTCAACATAACTGAGCACCACTGTAGCTAGAAGTTAGCGATGTAAGCTCGCAATATCTTCGCTCTTAGCGATTTAAACAACAATGATAATCCAGCCACAAATTAAGAATAATGTCCACTAAAACAAAAAAAAGGTTATGTTACCTTTTTATTGTGTGAACCATGGATGGCAATTAACGACGGGATACTCAGGCAGGAAAAACTTTAAAGAGCACGGCCTGCAACAACTGCGTTGGTTTGCACGAGCACGCATACAAATACATAGAAAAAGGTGGGTCGAATGAAATAAGCGGTGTTTACGAAACAGACGCATGCTGTGTAGCCAACTTAAAACATTGCTATTCTCGGCGACAGCAGAAGTTCTTGTCTGTGAAGCTTACTGATAAGCTCACGTGTGAAACATTCTTAGAATGTATTGCGAAAACTTCGTAACTTTGCTCAGTGCAAAATGGCTCGCAACGCACGTCTGATGAAATAAGTCCTATATGCACCCCAATACGCGGAAATTGACGGGCGTCCAGCATCGGCGTCTTTACTCAGGTTTTATGTATCAATAAACATTTCTCTCTCTTTACGAGTAACGCCAAAAAGAAATAAAGTGATAAAATCAGTGCATGACGGCAACACGACGTAAAAGACCGCCAAAATTTATGACACCGTCGTGACGTCGTGTTGGCGTCGTTGTTCAGACTCGTAACTTGGTCAAAGGTCGGCAGATCTCGTAGGCTGTGCAAAAGTAGCTGAGATGCCTCTGATTCTGGAGATGCACGCAAAACTACATTAGGTGCAGAAAGTTTTCGGTAGTCGTGTGGCACGATATGTACATCTAGAGTTATTGAGTATTTGCTCTCTACGGGAGCTGAGTAGCGGAAAGTTTCCGCAATCAACCAAAGCTGTGCGGCCAAGCCACACTATGATTTCGCAGGTGACATAGTGCCAGGAGATAGGATGCGCCTCCACTGCATGCCTCCATGTCTCATGTAGTGCCAGCTATGGTGGATGAATAACAACAAACGCGTTGTCCGTGTCCTTCGAGATGCCGGCAGTGCCCATCGCCACTCACTAGACTTACAACATCGATTATCCGAGTAGGTTTTTCGAAAATGGTACCGTATCAATAATAAAAATACTTTCCTTTCGAAACTTCAAGGGACACGAAACAGAAACAATGACTTGGTTTATATTGACGATCTGCACACTTAATACTCTACTGCCATGTCTTTGGCTATTATAAGACTATCATTACCGTATCAATTATTTTAGTATGTATTTCGAAAAATGGCAGTCGCTTAGCTCAGCTATGCCAGAATATACGTAGCGTTAGCAAAGGTTCAGCTGATTATTCTTAGCTTTCCAGATATCATGCTTACAGCTGTTCCAGTGACACACACACGGCATACGTATTATGTGGCACATGTATATTCATTTTGCCGGGCAACTACTTCGGGATCCGATGAGTTAAGCTTCTTCGCTCTACTGCACCATTGAGCAGCATTTGCAGTCTCCTTCTCCATGGCTATACCACAGTGGCAAATTCCAGTCAGAGGCGCTATCAAGCGGCTCCAGCGCATTGTCAGATGGCGACTGCACAAGGAAGGCGCGCGCGTCGGCGTCCATATGTTTACCAAGGCTAACGGCACTCCTCTGGAAAGCGCACACCGGCGGCGGCGAGTCGCGCGCGGCCGCGGCCGAGTGCGAGGGAGGTGCCGGCTCCGGTGCGTGACCCCACTGATCGTCTGCGCAGCGCATCGAATTGCGCGCACACCAGCGGCGAATCGCGCGCGGTGGCGGCGATCATTGCGCATGCGCAGACCAGTGCCACGCGAAATTGGCTCAGCGAGGTCAGTGTAGCTAACGCTACTAAAGGTGCCGTAACAATGCAAATACTTTGCTGTGTAAGCATAAGTTCCGAGTTGAAGAGCTGCAGAGCGCAATGCGGTGACTTCATATATTCGAGGTACACGGCAACAACTCTCGGTGGCATGGCTCTGTGTTTCAGGCGCGCTGATGCATTTTGACCAGGACAATGAATTTTTTGGGAGGTCACCCTTGTTAAGCGAATAAGAGCGACGCCGAGGGAGCTATCTCAAACCTGTTCGCTTCCGCAACGGTGCATAGCTAAGCCTGGTGGTTCTGGTAGGTAGCCTGTGCATCTGCTTCTCTGCGGTCGTGATTGCTAGCTGCATTAGAAGAAAAGATGCACAAATCTGCCATCTAAATGTGGCGTATGCAGTAACTCTCAATACATCTGATGAGAAATAAAAATAAAGGTCTTGTCTTCCAGTCGTCTTAAGTGAATGTATAAGAAAACCTGAGAGATTTTTGCATATTTGGCAAAATGTTTCATTATTTTTGACGCTATATCCGTTACTTCATAATAAACGGTTCATGTGATTCGCACCTGCTGCACAGCATGGCTGTGGTCACTCGCCGGTGGTGAGGTGTGTGACGTGCGTGGGCGTATGAGGCGACCCACAGGTTCTTGAGGCTCGGTTGCCGCTTCTTCGTAAGGCGTGCACGAATTCGTCATTTGTGCTCTGGTCTGCTCCTTGAGGCTGACAGAGGTGTCGGCTGTCACGTAGGCTGACGGCTGGAGAGGCGCCGCTGCGTTGATTATGTGCGAGCTTTGAACTCTTTTGAGAATTAGAACCCCTCAGGTTGCGACCGTAACGAATGTTTTCCTTGTGAGGGTTCGTATGGCATAACGCCCACCTGTTGCACTCTCCATTTTTAAGCTCGAAGTAAGTGTTAGTCACATCATTGCTTATGATGCACTTATTATTAATTTTTCTACACGAAGTGAAGTTACTGCTTTCGCACGCGTATAGTTTGCATGAGTACTAGTGTAAAGAAACAAATATAAACCGTCTTACGCAACCATGCAGAACGAATAATAGGGTTTCAGTATGGCGAAAAACGCTCAAGTTATCCTTTGCGTGCGTCTCAACGCTTGCGCTAAAACAGAATGCGCTGTGGGCCAAGAGGTGGTCTTTCAGTACAGTGGAAGGCATTTCAGGTAACGATAATGCCAGCAAATAAAGCGTTCTTTAGGCACACTCGCACTAAATCCACTGTGGATTACATGTGCGCCATTAAGTCGGGGTGATTCAAAGCCACCATTCTTGGCCTCCTTAACGCATGTGTTGCAAACGGCGTAAATGATGACAGCATCGCCATCTCTGCGCAGCAACACAAAACATGAGCGAACGTCATAAGCAAACCTTCTTCGGCCTTCTGCATCATTCATCGAACGGGTATTCCAAAAACAGGGATAATTTATCGCCAGTATACAGCTGGTGAAACATTATTAGACAAAAGTAATTGAAATACAAGCACATTGCGAATGAAGAGTTTAATAAGCCAACGGCTTGAAAGGTTCGAAGTGGATGGCTCTCGCTTCAACAGGCGCCGCGATGTTGGCCTGCGTTCGGAATTCTCTGCGTGCGTTAGTGTCAAATGCTATATTCCGGTAGGCCTACATAATAGCTCGGACAACGTTTACGTTCCATGCACTTGCAATTCAGTACGCAACGGCAACGCCAAACCCCTTTGTTTGCTGTTTTCCGCTACACAAATACTCCGTAATGCTCCCGGCTGTCTTTGTGCACTCAAAGGTGCCGTGGAGACTGCAGATATGACCAACAGGCGTCTTACCACACACACATTTAAAAAGCCAGAACTGGTGCTCATAGCAAAAGAGCGTGGTATACTACTATCTTCGTTCGTATGAAGTATATGTTCGAGAAAGACGCGCTGTTCAGCTCTCTATTTCTGTAGCATTGTACACGCAGCCGGGAGGATCGCGTTTCTTTACATGGTAAACTAAAATCTTGTGGCGTATAATGCGGATATAAATGTTAGAACATAACGACGTAACATTCTTGCATATCGAACTCTCTTCTACGCGTTTCTTTTGCGTTGTTTCTGGTCGTGGACTGAACCAAACGCGTAAAGATTCTGATGCACCGTACGCGTTAAGGTGGCCATGCTTGCGACCTTCTCCGGCACCGGGGACAGCATGGCTGACACTTGCGTGATCGCCGGAGTGGCACCATCGAGGTAGGACCCCGTCCCTGATGAGGACGCCGTCTTCTGGTGGTCGCTGCCACGCCGTGAGGACTTCGAAGATGAGGAGCTGGAGGACTTGCGTCGATTCGAAGCCCGTCGCGACGAGTGGGAAGTCCTCCTGGACTTGAGCTCGCTGTTGGGACTGGCTGTCGGGGCGTCCATAGTGACGCTTTTGGAACAGCACAGCAGTACCGCCTCCCGGAGGGGTGCAGCTGAAGCAAACAGTTGCCGGTAACGAAAACAAAAAGAACTGCCTTCAGAGTAACTCGCTCTGTGAGACTTACCTGGTGCCGCTGAAGAATAGTGTCCAGTTAGCTAGGAGATGAGTGAATCCGCTGACCTCTTCACTGCTAGCTACTCTTCTTCTTCGTCTTCTTCGTCTGGTCATCGAAAGGACGGTGACGACGTGCTTTAAAACGTGAAATCATGCTTTCATCCTTTTATAAGCGAATTCAAATTGGCGATGAGAAAGGGCAGTAATGCAGCACTCCGCCAAACTGTAGGATCACAATTATTTACACAAAACTTCGGGCGTCCTTCACATATACAAATCACCGCTAGCTGTGAGGGCGAAGCAAGGAATGCGATAGCAAGAAACTGTAATATCGTACGAAATAAGGTGAAAAGCTGACACTTGGATCCGATTTTGCATAACTACACAAAACGCTGCTTTAGGAGAATACGGCTACTCCAGTGACCGAAGCGTTTTTCGAGCTGTCAGCCCTCTAAACGCGAAGTCAGTGATTAAGGCCAGGAATTCTGCGAGCCGCCTTCTGATGTTTGCAGAGATAGCTTGAGTACCAGCGCTCCCGACCATATTCTCATCAGCGAAGGTTGCAAATGATGCTCGAGCAATGCACCCCTCCCCCCTTTTTTTCTCCTTCCATCTTAGAGTTGTATACAGGGAGATGTGCACGCGATTGGTGAAGACCACGAAAATTTTGGATGGTGGACCTTTGTCGTTATTTGCTTACGGGGATGGTGGCGGGGATGGTTTTTGGGAGCTTTACGGCCATGCCCTCGCAATAGAGAGGTTGGCTGGAAATTCGAGAGTCTCCCATGAAAATTGAAGTTTGCTTGTGTGCGCGTGACCAGGACTCACGCATGTGGATGTTGTGGGATTTGGCTCCTTTCCTAAAGCCGTTCGTTTCCTTTGTCAGTCCTCGTCCACCTTTTATAGTGTCCGACAGCTAGGGCACGGCTTCCATTAACATGGCTAGTACGTGTAAACCAGGGGCGTAGGCAAATATGTTTTCGGAAAGGGAGGTGGGCTTTTTGGAATGGTCGTTTTTTGTTGCTCTGAATGCCTTGGTAAAAAAAAAAACGCCAGGCCTGCGCGGAAGGCGCAGCACAGTCACAGCTAAATCTAGAAGAGCGGCCTTTCAGAGCCTTTCAAAGCACTCATTGGGTAACTACTGCAAACACACTTGCTTGATACCCACTAGAGCATTGATAATAATTAATTTTTTGCGTATAGTAGGCCAGCCTTCGCTATGCTATTTTTCGTCATTCTTTTGAAAAGCGTGGTATCCGCTAAACACTTTCACGCAAGAAATTTTGTGGCTATTGTTCATGCAGTGGCTGACGACGATGAGGAATGATGGCTAAAGTGGGTATACGCCACAGGTAATAGGAAAACAAGAACAAGCTTATGTAATGGTTTGAAACATTGGACGACCCACTTGTTACACTATTTGTTTTGAGTGACGATTGTTTGTTTTTTCTCTGTTTTAAAACGCTTAAGTCATAACAACGCGATTGCTTTTTCGACATCAAACCTGCCTGAGGCAAGATTGCCAACAAGTCCCAATGATCATCGTGGCTCAGTGTTAGGATACTGGGCTGGCACCTAGCGGACCCGGGTTCGAGCGCTACTGTGTCATTGTTGCTAGGTATTTTTTCTAATTTTACGCGATGTGATTATCGATACCGCCGGTGGCGTCGAAGAACAACTGCACGTGACCCGAGTGGTGATCTCATAACACCTTTCGCTGTATAAAAAAATAAAAAAATGTCACCTTCTGGCTATGCCACTGGTGTAAACTCAGTACAACGACACTGCTTCAATATACGGCTCTGCACGGTCCCAAAGAGTGCCGCCGTCTGGTGGCTTTCGGCGGAAGGCATCATTGGTGGTGCCATCGTCTCCCATTTGAACCACTCGCTGGTCGGCACCACTAGTAATGATATTCTAGGCCTCAGAGGTCAAAATTTAGTTGGGACCGTGCCCGTAGCACGGAATTTTTTCAGGGGGGCGGGCAATTGTTGAAAACCCCCTCAGAAAATTTCTATTTTAAGTATTCTTAGCAAAACATCCTGCTTCATTCAAATTTCGGAGAGGGCGCGGGTCCCTTGGCACTGCCACCCCCACCCCGGCTACAGGCCTGGTTGCGACGTTAGAACGAGCCGTCTTGCTCACCACACTCGGTCGCCACGATCTAGCAGCACCTACACAGAGGGACTTTCTCTTCCCTGTACGGCACACCACCCAGCTGGTATTTAAGGTAGTTCTTCGCCTCCTTGGGGACACTGCACTAGACAACTGGCTATAGAAGCCGCCCGCCATGAACTCGGTCTTGGACGCCATTTCTCCTTCCCTCTACTCTACATCCTATATACCTTCACCCTACCCATACTGGCGCTGAGTCGTGCTACCATTTATAGGACTGCAGAAGTCACTTCTCATTCTTTCCTCAACCTCTCCCTCTCTCTGTGCGTGAGTCTACAGCGAACGCTTTCGTTAGCTTGTCTGTTCACCTCTCCGAGAGAGAGAAAGAAATAACATTTATTTATACATCCGGCGTGTTGGAAGTCCCCGGCATCGCAGGGCGTGGATGTTCATTAGAGTCCGATAATTTCAGAGCCTAGACCTCGAGGATAATGTGCTCTAACTAGGCGACAGTTACTCCGAGTGCCTTTCCACAGCGTCCGAGGCGAAAACGCAGCGAGCGCGCTCATCTGCTAGCAGAGGAGCACACAAACGCGGGCGTCTGTTTGTGGTTTAGGGGCCTGGAGCGTTGTTAAACGCGAAGGATTTATTAGCGAACTTCGCATCTATGAGGGTATCTATCTATCTATCTATCTATCTATCTATCTATCTATCTATCTATCTATCTATCTATCTATCTATCTATCTATCTATCTATCTATCTATCTATCTATCTATCTATCTATCTATCTATCTATCTATCTATCTATCTATCTATCTATCTATCTATCTATCTATCTATCTATCTATCTATCTATCTATCTATCTATCTATCTATCTATCTATCTATCTATCTATCTATCTATCTATCTATCTATCTATCTATCTATCTATCTATCTATCTGTCTGTCTGTCTGTCTGTCGTCTGTCTGTCTGTCTGTCTGTCTGTCTGTCTGTCTGTCTGTCTGTCTGTCTGTCGTCTGTCTGTCTGTCTGTCTGTCTGTCTATCTATCTATCTATCTATCTATCTATCTATCTATTTATCTATTTATCTATTTATCTATCTATCTATCTATCTATCTATCTATCTATCTATCTATCTATCTATCTATCTATCTAATCTAGCCGCCTACGACTTTTTGAGCTCTCCTGGCCGGTTGATAATGGTATCGATACAAAACTTGGTGTGGCATAGCATGACTCTATGAACATATTTGACTAGTCAAAACATGAAAAATCATGACATGTATGTAATGAATATCATGATTGCATTTCGTGTGTCCTGCAGTTCTTGCGGTAATTTCGTTTACATGGCATGTCAAAACTGGTATAGTATGACATGATTGCATGGCGAACAAAAGCGACATACCGTAACATAAAAATCATGACAAGCGTAGCGTCGAAGAACATGACTACACGCCACGCTCATGATGCGCTCGCGGCCGTTTCGCTAGTGTCACATGTACCAAATTTAATATTATGGTACGTGAATGGATGACAAAGGTATGAGACTTTTGCCAACATGATAGAATTTAGATGCATGTCATGTAACGAAATGACTACATGCTACGCACATGGCGCGCTCGCGGCCCTTTCGCTAGCTTCACATGTACCAAACTCAGTATTACGTGACGTGAATGGCGAAATAGGTAAATGGCACATCCAAACATGATACTCACGACATGCGTGTCATGTAGCAACATGACTACATGCCACACTGATGAAGAGCTCGCGGCCGTTTCGCTAGCTTCACATATGTCAAATTTGGTATTACGTGACGTCAATGAATGAAGAAGGTATGTGACTGGTGCAAACATTATGTTGAAGTTTATTGAAGGGTAAGCATACATGTAAATGAACAGATAAGCGGAGTACATGAGGACGTTCCAGAAGAAAAACTGTCGGGGGGACCTCCTAACACATTGAGAACAAGATGATGCATAATATGCAGCGGGTAATAGGCGTTGTGACAAATTTCTGAATACAATGTGTAGCGTCAACAAAATGAACAAAAACACTCTACTCAATTTTTAAAATACGAAGATAAACAACAAGTCTACAATAATAAGAAGAGCAGTACTAAACCATGAACCAGCAGAACTAAACATAATCATGAGATGCGCGTCATATGAGAACATGACTACATGCCACAGTGAAGGCGCCAATACATTTCGACGTGACGCGATGCGCGTGCTTGCCGGCGTTCATTTTGTTGCGGCACGCCGGCATGCCATGCCAGGCAACGGTCCTGCCATTAACTCGCAGGTGCACGCCGCGCCTCGTTGCTTTGACGCATGCGCGTTTCAGCGCATCCGATGTTCTCCGTTACGGAAAGAGGGAAACGCAGTGTTGTCTCGATAACGAATCGGCACGAAATGCAGCAAGTCGCATTTCGCTATACTTATGTTCACGATGCGATGTGGCGTGATAATTCTCCGAATGGTGATTTCGAGCAAACATTTTGTACCCTCTTCTCTTAGATATGCTATGGTGCATTGGGTTGGCTACTCCAGTTTTCTGGCTCAGTGTTGCCGGGTGCCGAGGTAGCTCGCAAGCAGAACACAAGAGACAGCGTGCCAACCAAATACATCAGTGCTCTCGGAGCAGATAGGAGAAGGGCACTGTAGCGCCACCGTGCAGCCAGCGCTGGAAGCTACCGCGTAAACATTCGTGATCTGCACTGACAAATTGTGTTTATCTATTGATTGGCCATTTTCGGTATGTCTGGATGCATCGACAGCCTTCTGACCTCAGCATACAAAACTAGCGATAGTCGTCATCCGCGATATCACGATCAACGCTTATGTCTTGGAGCTCAAATCTTCATTGGCTGGGAGCTTACGTCTTCATTTGCCGCCTTGTTTTTCACATGGTGCATTCGTGTTTTCGTAAATGTAAACTAGCCACATACACACACACTCACAAACACCAAGAACAACGCATGGGCGTGAAGTTTCGTGCACCCGGCGATGTCGCCTTCTGAAATGAGCGCTCCGCTGTCACCAGCTGGTGACCACCTGGTTGCCGGCTTGCGTCACGTGATCCGTCCTTCCACAGAGATTCTGCCGAGTATACGGAGCGCTTCTAGACGGAGTTTGATGCTCCGATTGAGCAACCAAACACAGTCCGAGTGCTCTAATTCCACTAATTGAACGCGTGCCCATATTTCAAAGCACACCAGAACACTCGCAACCGCTCAACAAAATACACCATTACAATCGGACGTGCGAACCTCAAGAGCAGTTCATTCTTGCGTCCAACAAACCCAGATGAGAGGCTCGAAATGTTATTAGCATAGCGCGACCTAGTGGGCCTTAATGCTCTTCCATCCATCCATCCATCCATCCATCCATCCATCCATCCATCCATCCATCCATCCATCCATCCATCCATCCATCCATCCATCCATCCATCCATCCATCCATCCATCCATCCGTCCGTCCCTCCGTCCCTCCTCCTGTCCCTCCATCCGTCCGTCTGTCCATCCGTCCATCCACCCACCCACCCACCCTCCCACCCTCCCACCCGTCCATCCACCCACCCTCCCACCCTCCCACCCGTCCATCCATCCATCCATCCATCCATCCATCCATCCATCCATCCATCCATCCATCCATCCATCCATCCATCCATCCATCCATCCATCCATCCATCAGTGCCATGAAGCCAACTTGCGCAGCGAAATTTGTTTTGAAATTACGGTGATTGATATAGGGGGAATTCTACAATATTACGGGGGAATTCTACAATATTATTATTATTGTAGAATTCCACAAGTCTACAATTCTACCCTTCACCATTTTTAAATGCAAAGCATTTCTTAGCAAACTTCGGTGACTTAGAGCGTATCTATCTATCTATCTATCTATCTATCTATCTATCTATCTATCTATCTATCTATCTATCTATCTATCTATCTATCTATCTATCTATCTATCTATCTATCTATCTATCTATCTATCTATCTATCTATCTATCTATCTATCTATCTATCTATCTATCTATCTATCTATCTATCTATCTATCTATCTATCTATCTATCTATCTATCTATCTATCTATCTATCTATCTATCTATCTATCTATCTATCTATCATCTATCTATCTATCTAGCCGCATAAGACATTTAGCTCTCCTGCCTGTTTCGATAATGGTATCAATACCAAACTTGGTATGGCATAGCATGACTCTATAAAGAACATATTTGACTGGTCCAAACTTGAAAATCATGACATGTATGTAATGAATCTCATGAATTACATATCATGGTCCTGCAGCTCTCATGGTAATTTTGTTCACATGTCATGCTACAAAACTGGTATGGTATGACATGATCGCATAGCGAACACAAGCGAAAGACCATAACATAAAAACCATGACATGCGTGTCATGTAACTACATGACTACAAGCCACGCTCATGATGCGCTCGCAGCCGTTTCGCTAGCGTGACGTATATCAAATTTGGTATTACAGTACGTGAATAGATGAAGAATGTATGTGACTGGTGTGAACATGACAATCATGACATTTGTATCGTGTAACAACATGAATACATGCCACGCTCATGATGCGCTGGCGGCGGTTTCGCTAGCTTCACTTACACAAGTTTTGGTATTACGTGACGTCAATGACTGGTGAAAACATGATAATCATGAGGTGTGTGTCATGTGAGAACATGAATACATGCCACAGTCAATGCGCCAATACATTTTGACGTGACGCGGTGCGCGGGCTCGCCGGCGTTGCCACGCCAGGCACCGGTCCTGCCATATACTCGCAGGCATGCGCCACGCTGCGTCGTTTTGATGCATGCGCATTTCAACGCGTCCGGGTCCCTCCATTAAGAAAAGAGGGAGACGCATTGTTGTCTGCGTAAAGCATTGGTGCAAAATGCAGCATGTCGCAATTCGCACCGGTTGCCGTCGGGCCCCGCCGACGAACGCTAGTCGCGCCAGTCGCGCCGGGCGTCAGAGTGCTCGCCTTTTGCTAACGTAGCGTCGCTGCGCTCAGCGCGCGCGCGCGTCATCGCTACATTGGAGCATATTGGGCCTTTCATGGTGGCTCGTGGCCGTTGCGCTAGCTCCACATTTACTAAATTTGGTATCACGTGACGTAAATAGATGACGAAGGTAAACGACACATCAAAACACGATAATCATGGCACGGAATTAATTTACGACATCACTTACCTTGACCTCGTAACGTTGTGTTGATTTTGAAGTGATTGTGTCGATTTTATACCTTTCTCTTTCGTGCTTCGCATATCATCTATTCCTTCTGTACGTGGGATTTGCCAATTTTTTATCCCATTTTCTCTCAAGATAGATATATCCAATTTCGAGCTTGGTATCGTAGTGATTGTATTATAGTAAATGTAGTAGTAGTAGTGCTTTTTTTACGTCCCGTATAGAGATATCTTGTTGCAGACCATGCGAGTACGAAATATACGATTCTTATGGCAGAAACGTGAACAAGTGTGATGGAAACAACTCTGTGACAAAGGTCTGCAGATACATCATCCGATCGCAGAAAAAGCCAGGAGACGTACACATTCTTTGATAGGGCAAATTTCTTTCTTTCGTACTAGATCGCGAAACGAATTAAGAGTGTACCTAAAGGGGGCAGTTTTTGTATGTAGCTATGCTGGCCATCGCCAAGTTCCTGCCAGGATTTGTGGTGACTAGCTTCGGTCTCGCCATTAACCTCAATTCAAGACTCTTTCCGGACCGGGGCAAAGTTGGTGGAGTTTGCACCGGAATTGTGAGTCCAACTTTTTTTTTGTGAAACTCGCGTTGAGCTTGCGGTATCTTTCTCAGAAGAAACGTATATAGACCAACCCCTAGTAGACGGGACCTTCAGTTTCGATCGCGTGCGTGCCTTCTTGCAAAATATCACCAGCGGATATTGCTGGTGAACTACAAGATAACGAATATGGCCAGTCAGCAAAGAACACTTCTTAGGTTACGAAATATTCGTAAATGCAGACGCATTGTTAGAGTTTGGGTATTGTAAAGGTATCAGCACTTGAAGGGCGATGACGTAATGTCGGACAGAATGAAAAGAACGACGTAGTTTTAGGAGTGCTTTCTGGTTTGAACAACTGAAAAGTAATATATCAGGCTGCTGAGCGAGAGCCCTGAACTCAGTCATCAGGGTAACGAGGAAGAGTATTAGAAAGCTTACATTAACAATTTTAGAGTGATAAGCCGTGCATTTTCTTCTACAGCTGTGAAATGGTTCGTGTTCCTTGTCATATGAGTAATTGTTTTCAATGCTACAATTATTTAGGGGTAGCAATTAAATGGACACTCCATGAGTGTTTTTGCCGTCATTTAACATCACACACACACACACACACACACACACACACACACACACACACACACACACACACACACACACACACACACACACACACACACCACACGCACACACACACACACACACACACACACACACACACACACACACACACACACACACACACACACACACACATATATATATATATATATATATATATATATATATATATATATATATATATATGGGAAATAAGTGTATACTTAAGGGCTCTGTTCTGTTCTGTTTTAACTGTTTTGCTGTGGAAAGGTTGAGGAGCCTATTGCGTCGGCTACTCCATATCACAAAGTTCTGCAGCGAAAAATAAAATAATAATACAGAACGGTACCCAAACGTTAACAATACGGAAAAGGAAAAAAACACATAATAGCACACTGAAACCAGTTCAAATAACATGCCATTACACAGTTTTCTTCACGCAGTTCACACAGTCATAAACTACTTACACGCACACCTTACTACTCTAATGCCAGTATATACATGACCAAATTTTACATAATGCCCATCTCTGGCTGTCAGTCATAGGCGCTTGTCCAGTCCGGTCTCCACTAAAAAGTCTGTCAGGAATACTATTGCCTTTTTCTGAAGATGCATCTCAGGCCATGGTCCAAGTAGTTTATTGTGGGTGGCCGTCTGTCCAAACTTGCTAATTTGTTCTTTAATTTTTCTCTTTCCTTCGCGTACTTAACTCACTCCAAAAGAATATGGCGCAAATTTTCTTCTGCATGACCACAAAGGCATTCCGGTGAGTTGAATCGATGTATCTTGTGCATGAAGTTGTTTGCGTATGCTAATTCTAATCTAAGTCGGTGGATCAATGTCTCTAGGTGTCGTGGGAGGTCTGTCGCTATGGAAAATTTTCTGTGTGGATCAACTTCATAAAGTACCGTTTTCTTTGATTTAGGGCTCTCAAACCACTTCTCCATCGAACAATGGTTAGCTCCTTGCGATATAAAATGTCGAATATCCGTCCCAGATATAGGGATTGTGCAATCCCGTCCTTCCTTCAATGCTTCCTTCGCGAGACTATCAGCATCTTCATTTTCCTTTATTCCAATGTGGCTGGGTATCCATTGAAATACGATGTTGTGACCCTGCGATGAGGCATATTCCACAGTTTCTGCGATACATTGTGCTATTTCACCATTTCTGTAAGGTGATCTCACATTTCTGATTAGCTGAAGAGCATGTTTGCTATCAGTGCATATCACCCATTCTCGTGGCTCGGGATTCTCGCAGATAAGCTTAACTGCTTCAAAGATAGCCACCGATTCTGCTGTCATCGATGAAGATTTGTGCGATAATTTGTACATCTTTTTTTGAATTTCGGGTATAAAGACCGCACAGGATTTGATTGATTGATATGTGGGGTTTAACGTCCCAAAACCAGCTATATGATTATGAGAGACGCCGTAGTGGAGGGCTCCGGAAATTTAGACCACCTGGGGTTCTTTAACGTGCACCCAAATCTGAGTACACGGGCCTACAACATTTCCGCCTCCATCGGAAATGCAGCCGCCGCAGCCGGGATTCGAACCCGCGCCCTGCGGGTCAGCAGCCGAGTACCTTAGCCACTAGACCACCCCCCGCAGGGGCGCCTGCGCAAGTAGGCGTTTGGTGCGTAGCGACACCACGGACCCGAGCTAACGGGGGAGTTTCTACTCCCTCCCACGCCTAGCCGTGCGTGGCTTTGCCGTGTCCGGGGAAAAGGGGATCCTGGGGGTTGAGCCGACGCTGGGTGATTGGACCTTTAAGGCCCCCCGGCAGAAGCAACACACCTCTTTGGCCCCGGCTTCACGTAGACGGCAACCCTGGGCTGACCCACCCAGGGGAAATCGGCAGTCGCCTTTTCCTATCTCTCTCTTCCTACATCTTAGTCTTTTCTCGTCTTTAAATCTGTCCTGTCTTCTTCTCCCTTCCATTTACTTCAGATTTTTCATGGCGGCAAGGGTTAACCTTGTGTAATTACTCAACCTTGAGTAGTTATATTTGGTTATAGTGGCAATGTACGGCTGGCGTCTGCAGCCTTATGCTATTAAGTGCTTCAGCGTCCCCTGGTTGGACTCCATGGTGGGTGGTCGCCATTGCTGCCGAACAAAAAGTACACTACTATGGGAACACCTGCATTTCCCCGTCTCCTAAATCGTCTCCCGCCTAAGAGGGGACGCACCGATGACATATCATTTTTCAGCAAACCCAGACAATGCTTTCCCAAATTTCATGTTGTGCACAGCGAAAACCCAACAAAACAAGCCAGAGCAATATGTCCATTTCTTGTTGCTAAATCTCTGACAGAGGTCTTTGGCCCAGGATACAAGGTTACAAAAATGGCTAGCGGAGACCTTCTCCTTGAGCTACCTGAAAAACACCACTATGAAAAACTTGGCAGCCTCAAAGCATTCGGGAGTATCCCAGTATCTATTTCACCCCATAGATCAATGAACACCTCACGCGGAGTTGTTTCAGAAGCAGACCTTCTTGAAATGTCTGAACAGGAACTGCTTGAAGGGTGGAAAGAGCAAAATGTCACAGATGTGAAACGAATCGTCATCAGACGAGACAACAAAGAAATACCTACCAAACATTTAATACTCACCTTCGCATCTAGCACACTGCCTTCATCTATAGACACAGGATACATCAAACTCTCTGTCCGTCCTTACATTCCCAATCCAAGACGGTGTTATAAATGTCAACGATTTGGTCATGGCTCGCAGAACTGCCGGGGTCAGGAAACTTGTGCAAGATGTGGTAGCCACGGCCACCCATCTGATAACTGTGTTACTACGCCTCACTGCGTGAATTGTGACGGAGAACACGCCGCGTATTCGCGTTCGTGCCCTAACTGGAAGAAAGAAAAAGAAATAATCACTCTTAAAGTCAAAGAAAACATCACATTTAAGGAAGCAAGACGAAGAGTGTCGCCATTTTATGGCGCTACATATGCTGATGCGGCGCGTCAGGGGGCAACGCCGCACCAGCCCTCGCCACTCCTTCGGCCAGCGCAGAGCGAGCCGACGGCAGTGGCACCTGCCCCCAAGGCGGCAGTAGTTCAGTCTACTCCGCCTCCTAGCGAATTGAGGCCGGAGACTCCAGGGTCTTCGGGTCTCAAAGCCTCCCCTCACCAGGCGAGGCCTAAACTCCGAACCACAAGCTCGCATGTGCGGGCACCCAGTGCCTCTGAGGAGGCAATGGATACGTCGGCACCCTTGGTGCCGAAAGAGCGGCGTGGCTCCTTGGAGCGCGCCAAGAAAACAAAAAAGCAAATAACAGGGCCTGGTGACGGCCCTGTTAAGTGAACTCAAACTTTCCGTCTAAACAGCCACTCGCTTTTCGTACACACAGCATTATTTTACATTCACCATGAACACTCAAATTATACAATGGAACGTCAGGGGCCTTCTCAGAAACCTTGACGACATCCAAGAACTCCTACAGGAACACTCACCAAAAGTGCTGTGTGTACAAGAAACACACCTTAATTCAAAACACACAAATTTTCTTCGCAAATACGTTATTTTTCGAAAGGACCGTGATGATGCCATGACATCATCCGGAGGTGTTGCCATCATAGTGAATCAAGGAATTGCATGCACACACTTACAACTCCAAACATCCCTTGAGGCAGTGGCTGTTCGAGCGGTTCTTTTTGATAAACTGATCACAATCTGCACGATTTACATTCCTCCTAGTTATCAGCTACAAAAACGTGATTTACACTCTTTAATTGATGAACTTCCGGAACCTTATGTTCTCCTTGGAGACTTTATAGCGCATAGCAGGCTATGGGGTGACTCTCGGTATGACGCGCGAGGTCGACTGATCGAACAGTTCCTTCTATTGTCGAGCGCGTGTCTCCTAAACCGAAAAGAACCAACCTATTATAATCTCGCTAATAACACCTACTCCTCCATAGACCTAAGCATAGCATCTCCATCCCTTGTCCCTCTACTCCAGTGGAATGTCGTCAGTAATCTTTACGGAAGTGACCACTTCCCCGTAATTTTGAGCACAACTACAATAACCGAGTGCCCACCACGTGTTCCCAAGTGGCTCATAAACAGAGCCGACTGGGAACAGTTTTATACTATCGCTAGTCTAGGTTGGAATGGCATCTATACTTTGAACATTGATGTTGCTGTGAACTACTTCACAGCGTTTTTGATTGATGCTGCAACAAAATGCATCCCAAAAACAAATGGACAACCTGGAAAACGACGTGTGCCATGGTGGAACTCTGAATGCCGAAACGCGCGCAAACAGCAAAACAGAGCTTGGAGGCTGCTTCGGAACTCACCGACAGCCGAAAATCTTGAAACCTTCAAGAAAATAAAGTCTCAAGGCAGGAGAACGCGTCGGCAGGCCAGAAGAGAAAGCTGGCAGAAGTTTTTATCAGGGGTTAATTCATACACACAGGAGGCTAAAGTCTGGAACATGGTCGGTAGGATAGCAGGAAAACAAGTACACACACTTCCCCTCGTAAACACCCAGGGTGATACCTTAGAAGATCAGGCAAACTTCCTCGGGGCACACTTCGAACAGGTATCCAGCTCGTGCCACTATACTGACACTTTCCAAAAATACAGAACAAGAATAGAAAAGCAGAAACTCGAACACAAATCCACTAGATACGAGGCATATAACCAAGCTTTCAGTCTAGCTGAGCTCCAAACATCTCTGAACTCCTGCAGTACTTCCGCCCCAGGTTCAGACCGTGTGATGTATGAAATGTTAAAAAACCTACCAAACGAAACCCGAAAAACCTTACTTTGTTTGTACAATGCTATTTGGTCTTCTGGCACTATTCCTACCTCCTGGAAAGAGGCGATTGTTATTCCCATTTTGAAAGAAGGCAAGGACCCATCTTTAGCTGCGAGTTACAGGCCGATTGCACTTACAAGCTGCTTGTGCAAAGTCTTCGAAAAAATGATAAACGGCCGACTTGTACACTTTCTTGAAACAAACAATTTGCTCGACCCATTTCAGTGCGGGTTTCGAGAGAGTAGATCCACGACAGACCACCTTGTTCGTATCGAGGCACAAATCAGAGACGCTTTCGTCCATAAGCAATATTTTCTCTCTGTATTCCTCGATATCGAAAAGGCTTATGATACAACATGGCGCTTCGGAATTCTAAGAGACCTGTCCCACCTTGGCGTGCGCGGAAGAATGTTTCACATAATCGAAAGTTACCTGTCAAACCGGACATTCCGTGTCCGAGTAGGCACGGTTCTTTCCCAAACCTTCGTTCAGGAAACAGGTGTGCCACAAGGTGGTGTACTTAGCTGCACACTTTTTCTCATCAAGATGAATTCCTTGCACTTGTCCATCCCTCGCAATATGTTTTATTGTACATATGTCGACGACGTCCAGCTCGGCTTTAGATCTTGCAATCTGCTAATGTGTGAGCGACAGGTTCAGTTAGGTTTAAACAAGGTCTCCAAATGGGCAGAGGAAAACGGATTCCGACTGAACCCACAAAAGAGCACGTGTGTCTTGTTCTCCCGAAAGAGAGGCATGCACTCAGAACCCGACATTGAGTTGAACGGTCAACGTCTGTCTGTCAATGCGGAGCATAAATTCTTAGGATTAATCTTGGACAACAAGTTGACCTTCGTACCGCACATCAAGTATCTAAAAACAAAATGTTTAAAAGCCATGAATATTTTAAAAGTCTTGTCACGTACTAGGTGGGGTAGTGATAGGCAATGCCTCATGAACCTCTATAGAAGCCTCATTCGCACCCGCTTAGATTATGGGGCCGTTGTCTATCAGTCTGCTACTCAAAGTGCCTTGAAGATGCTGGACCCTGTGCACCATTTGGGCATCCGCCTTTCTACGGGTGCTTTTCGCACCAGCCCTGTAGAAAGCCTTTATGTTGAGTCAAATGAGTGGTCGCTTCATCTGCAAAGAACTTACATGTCCTTTATTTATTTCCTTAAGGTGAAAGCAGACAAGGAGCACCCCTCATACTCTACAATTAATGATTTGTCGAGCTCCATTCTGTTTCAAAACAGGCCTTCGATGAGGCAGCCCCTCTCAGTTCGCCTGAAGTGTCTAGCTGAAGAAACTGCAGTATCACTTGAACATAATTTAATGGCTCCTGTAGCATACCCGCCACCGTGGCAATGGCAGACTATAGACTGTGATGTGTCCTTTCTTGAAGTTACAAAACATGCGCCTATTGCCCATATCCGAACATACTTCCTGGAACTTCAACACAAATACACACGTCCTGAGTTCTTTACAGATGCCTCCAAGTCCAACTCCTCTGTGTCCTACGCTGTTGTCGGCCCATCCTTTTCGGATGCTGGCCCTCTACATCCAAGCACAAGTATCTTCACAGCGGAAGCTTACGCGATACTTGTGGCAGCTAAACACATCAAACAATTACACATACAAAAAGCAGTAATTTATACAGACTCCCTCAGTGTGGTAACGGCTCTGCACAGTCTTAAAAAACAAAAAAACCGGTCCTCATCTCTTTTTACTCCATTTTATGCACACTCTACACACTCAAACAACATGTTGTAGTGTGCTGGGTGCCAGGGCACCGTGAGATCCAAGGCAACGTGAGGGCGGATCAGCTCGCTGCATCCGTCCATGAGAGCACCGCCATTACATCCATATCAATCCCGGCCCTTGATCTTAAGCCGGCTCTCAAACGAAACCTCCGGGACTACTGGCAGAGCAAGTGGGATACACACACACAAAACAAACTACACGTTATTAAGCCACACCTTGGTCATTGGCTGCCTGTATCGAAATCGCGTCATACAGAGGTAATAATAACGAGACTCAGGATAGGACACACATACACGACACACACACACCTTTTGTCCGGTGGCGATCCACCATTGTGTGACAGATGTGGTGAAGCATTGACAGTCCTTCACATTTTAATTGAGTGCAAACAATTGGACACTGTAAGAAAACAACACTTTCCAATACCCTACCGACAACATATACCTTTACACCCTGCAATGTTTGTCGGTAGGGAACCGCTTTTTAGTCATAAATCATTGTTAGCGTTTTTAAAAGAAATTCATAGCTTTCATGTCATATACCCGGGCATACCGTAGCATGACCTCTCCAGAGAGGTTTTTGCTGCGGCGGCTACACAAGAAAGCGCATGCCTCACGGCCCTTGGACGCAAGGGTATGAACGAGTGAGACACTTGTGCTAATGCCATACATATCCACCATCGTCTTTTATTATCACCATTTTTTTGTCATCTATTCACACCACACACACCTTTCACGGCATGGTCATGATTTAATTACTTGTATGTTTTTACCCGCCCTACTGCGAGGAATTTTATGGCCATTATACAGCCGCTTATCACAATCATTGTCCATATTTTTAGTAAGATGAACTGGCGCTCTTTGGCCGTGAAATGGCCCTTGCGCCATAAAACATCAAACATCATCATCATCACTAGACCACCGCGGCGGGGCAGACCGCACAGGCTGACGCTTTTTCTGTGCATGATTCCATCTGTATATATCTTCGTTTTTTCATTATGCATTACATGAAGTTGATGAAGTACCAACTGTGCCGCTACTAGAAGTGCCACGTCTGCTTTCTTCTCTATGCCGTCTATTTCACGGATAACGTTGAGAAGTGGCAGCGTCCGAGGTGGTTTTGAAGGTTTCCATTGTTTAAATTCTGGTACTATTGCTTGAAATGATGATATAGTATCCTGTAGTCTCGTTGCCGTTCTTTGTGTTAGTGCACCAGATAAAAAATGACTTTCATGTTGCGTGAAAATTCTAAATAAATTTCGAGATATTTCTTTAGTTCGGAGTACTGCCAAAGGTGGCTCTCGAGCCTCCGCATACACTAAAGCACTGGAAGTTGACCGTGGTAAGCCCAGACATACCCTCAAGCTCCTTGCCAATAACAAGTGAAGTCTCCTTTCGGTGGAGGCTGGGAGTCCGTGCAGCAGGGGCAGTGAGTAAGTTACGATGGGGCGTATCCAGGCAACATGTAGGGCTAATAACGACTCTGTAGTACCACCCCATTTGGCCCCGCAGAGATGCTGGAGGATTCGAATGGCCTGATTCACTTTTTGTTCCAGGGACTGGACATGAGGCGACCATGTTAGTCTCCTGTCTAAAATTACTCCCAAGAATTTATGAGTTTTAACCATTTTAATAGGCTGATTTTGCAGAATAATCTGGAAATTTCCAGGTCTTTTTAATGTAAACGGAAGTATGGCTGTTTTGGCCAGACTCAGTGCCATACCTCTTTTTTTAGAAAATGGTCTACATAATCCAATCCTTCTTGTAGAGTTGGTTGTATATCCAAAAACGATGGACCAGACGTCCATATACTTATATCATCAGCATATACTGAACATCTGATGTTGGGTGAAAGATTATACGGGAGCTGCGCCATGACTGCATTAAAGAGAGTAGGGCTTAGTACGCTGCCCTGCGGCACTCCTTGGTTGACGACATGTTCTGACGTTGGGCCCTCCGGCGTAACTACAAACATTTTCCGGTGCTTCAGGAAGTAAGCAATCCAACGCAGTATCTTGCCCTTGAATCCTTGTAATGCTAGGCCTTCCAGAACGTGAACGTGACTCACTGTGTCGTATGCTCGGTGAACATCAAGGAATACAGCGACAGTGATGTTTCCTTGCGTTCGTTGGTTTTCCACATCTGTGACCAAATCCAGAATGCAGTCCATTGTGCATCTACCTCATTGTGCATCTGTGCTATGCTTTCTGGTAGTAGTTTTTTTCATGTCTTGCCACCATAAAATTTGTTCATTGATCATTTTTTCATCACTTTTGAAAAACAACTTGTCAAACTAACCGGCCTAAACGAGTCAAACTGCATAGGGCTCTTCCCTGGCTTTAGCAACGGTACTACTTTTGATATCTTCCAACTTTCCGGAACTTTTTATTCTTGCCAACTTTTAATATAGATGTCCAACAGGTGTAATTTTCCTTTTTTGCACAAATTAGCAAGAGCAGCATATGTAACTCCATCTGTTCCTGGTGAACTTGTTCGTTTTACTGAAGACAACACATATTGGAGCTCCTCTGGTGTGAAGCTGTCATCCAGATCTAATAAACTGATCGCAGAGGACTTTGTTACAACCGCCGAAGCTGATTCTGCTGAGGATTTATATTCGCTAGGTTGGGCGGTCTCTCCATGTCTCAGTATGAGATCGCAAAATTCTTCGGCAATCACACGTTCGCTAACTCCTCGAGACAGCGCTAGAGCCTGTAGTGGTCTCGAGTGGACTATTGGCTGTTGGAGGGTGCGTACCATGTTTCACAGTTGAGGTGCCGAGGTAAACGGAGAAATTGAGGCACATAAATTTTGCCACCTTTTGGTTGAAAGCTTCTGCAGTTGGTTACGCATTGCAGTGTGTACTTTCTGTGCAACCTTGAAGTCTTCTAAATTACCCGACCTGCGATATCTTCTTTCAGATCGGCGTCGTATTGCCCGAAGCCTCTCATACTCAGCGTCAACACCCGAATACCCATCTGGAATTGGTACTGTACGAGTTGGTTTTGTTAGAATTTTTTTTTATCTTCGATGCATACGTTTCTGCGTCAGAACAGGGTTCAAGATTTTGTCTCTGTAGTTCTCGAAAATTTGCCCAGTTTGTAATTCTTGTTGTGCAGTTATTTCTCGTTTTCTTCAACTTTGGGTGATATATGAATGCTGGCAAGTGGTCACTTCCTCTTGAGTCAGCGTCTGCAGTCCAGTGTGCTCCAGCCACTAATTCAGAGGAGCACACAGAAATGTCTAGTACGCTGCAGTAGTTATGCCCCCGTAGAAACGTTGGAGAACCATCATTTAGTATAGTGTAACCATAATCTTCGCATATTTTTACTATAGCAGATCCCCTTACACTACAACGCTCACTACCCCACAATTCATGGTGCGCGTTAAAATCACCACAAATAATTATGGGATCATGGTCAGATCTACACACTGCAGCCAACTCTGCGTATGAAACATTTGCTTAAGGGTGCACGTAAACACTAACTGCAATTACAGTAACGTTACCAAACTTCACTTTGCATCTAACAAATTCCGGCGCATCTGTTTTTGAAGTAGCCACAAGTGTCGACGGAATATCGCGTCTCACACACAACATCACTCTGCTTTTTGCAGCAGGACGGTCTGCTTGGTACACCACATAATTGGACAAGCGAAAGTTAGTGGATACTCTTGTTTTGGAAATACACAAAATCGGAAACCCGTGCTGAGCGACGAATTTTCGAGAATCTCCACTCTTATTATGCAAACCGTTGCAGTTCCACTGGAATATTGCACTTCTTTTGTACCAGTTAGATAGTCCGGTAGCCATGATTACGACAAGAGAAGATGCTCAACATTTAGCAGCAATTTCACTTCTGGTAAAGAACCTGCTTGTGGCAGGGATCGTAGAATTGCTTTGAGAGCTGCAAAGATTATTGGCAGAATGACTTGCTCGTTTCCAGCTGTCTCCGCCGAGATCGCATTTCTTGAAGAAGTTTTCCTCAGCAAGCTGCTGTGACCCTTCCCTTCGGTAATCAGTGGCTCCTTGGCTGTGTCTGGCTCGGCAGAACGTTCCACTTCAGCATGTTCCTGGGCCCAGACTTCTTTGCCAACGCGATGTTTTGGTGCTGAGCGCTTCAATACTTCTGAGTAAGAGTCGTGGCGCCACTGTTTTGCACTTCTGTGTGCCGCAGGAACATCTTCGACTATATCTGAATTGGGTGCTGGACCTATTTGTATCTTATGGTACCCTTTTACAATTCTCTCTCTTTGTGCCGCTGATGCCAAACGGTTTCGAGAGCAGCCTGAGAACGACGCCGGATGTGGTCCAGCACAGTTGGCACACTTAGGTTGACGCTTCGAGGTGCATTCTTTGTAATCATGTGCGCCCGCACATACCTTGCATATCTTGGTTCCCCTGCAAGTCTTAGCCTTATGCCCATATCTCTAGAAGTTGTAACACCTTACCGCCGGCTCATTGTATTCCTCGACAGTGTGAACCGTAAAGCCGAGAGCAACTCTTTTTGGCAATGGCATGTCATGTCTAAACTGGAGTATTACATTACGCATGGGCTGCATTGTGGCACTTCCATCTTCATTTCTTACCCATCTCTTTTGTCGTGTGACCAAGATTACTCCAGCATCTTTAAGATAATCCAGTAGGTCATAATCACTGTATTCGAGTGGAACATCTCCTATCTTTGCTAGGGTCTTCATGTAAGACTGATGTATCATCACATGTACAGGCAATCCAGCCAGACTCTTGATCAGCAGCAACTTGTTTGCCGAGTACTTAAGGGCTCGTTTTTTTTGTGTTTCACGATAATAATGAGATTTAATGAGATCTAACAGACCATAATGCCAAGGAAGGTATAGGGGAAATTATTAGGCCAATGGTATAGTAATTGAGAAAAAAAAGTGGGTGAAAAGAAAACTTGCCGTGGGCAGAATCCGAACCTGCGACCTTCGAATAACGCGTTCGATGCTCTACCACTTGAGCTACCATGACAGCGATCCCTCCAGCCACTTTATTGAGTATCTATGTCAATTTAAACGTGAGAGTGTCAGTAAGCGCCACTAGTAGCCATGGCGGCGAGTGTGGCACACTCTTTATGAGCCTGTTTGGCGTCACGTAGCACGTGAACTTATTACTAACTGGCAGCTGACCACTAGTCCCTCGTATACAACCTAAAGGCACCAAGTCTGCTAGTACGAGACCCTCGTTAATGAATAGGGGAAACAAGTATATACTTAAGGGCTTGTTTTTTTGTGTTTACACAATATTAATGAGCTCTAACAGACAACAATGCCAAGGAAGGTATAGAGGAAATTATTAGGCCAACTGTAGTGTAAATGAGAAAGAAAAGTGGGTGAAAAGATAACTTGCCATGGGCAGGATTTGAACCTGCGACCTTCGAAAAACGCGTTCGATGCTCTACCACGACAGCTATTCCCCCAGCCTTTATATTGAGTATATATGTCAATTTAAACGTGGGAGTGTCAGTCAGCGCCACTAGTAGCCATGGCGGCGAGTGTGGCACACTCTTTATGAGCCTGTTTGGCGTCACGTAGCACGTGAACTTATTACTAACTGGCAGCTGACCACTAGTCCCTCGTATACAACCTAAAGGCATCAAGTCTGCTAGTACGAGACCCTCGTTAATGAATAGGGGAAACAAGTGTATACTTAAGGGCTCGTTTTTTTGTGTTTACACAATATTAATGAGCTCTAACAGACAACAATGCCAAGGAAGGTATAGAGGAAATTATTAGGCCAATTGTAAGGTAAATGAAAAGTGGGTGAAAAGATAACTTGCCGAGGGAAGGATTTGAACCTACGACCTTCACATATATATATATATATTGTGAGCATTGTCTGACCTGTGTTGTGGGGAAGAGCCTCGGCTAGTAAAAGAAGTGTCTTGCAGCAAAAACGTTGCCTTACAAGTGATGGAGAGTGCTTTCCGGTCCCCTGGTCCTCTACCTGCAGCGCTTTTTCGTTATCTTCGACTACCAACCATTCCTGAAGCTCCGCTAGGGGTTGCCGTTTGCGCAGTCAGCTGACGGTCATGTCGCGAAGATGAGCACAACAACAACATGGCGCCATCCACCCGCCTATACCCTTGGGCACGCCTTCAGGTACTGTCACCGCCCCTCAAAAAGATACCCCGATGTTCGCTGGCTTTCGCGGTGAAGACGTTGAAGACTGGTTGGATGAGTACGACCGTGTGAGTGCGCTTAACTATTGGCATGATTCTGTGAAGCTGTCCCGCGTGCCGTTCTATCGGACGGGGGTCGCTAAGACATGGTTCCTCAACCATCAGCTGGATTTCCCAGACTGGCCTACCTTTAAGCAGCAGCTCCGTCAGATATTTTCCAACCCTTCTGTACGTGCAGACATCGCCAAACGGAAGCTTTCTGAACGCATCCAGCACTCCGGCGAGTCCTATACTTCGTACATTGAAGATGTCCTCGCCTTACGCCGTCGCGTCGACAGCTCGATGGTGGAACATGACCGCGTTCGCCACCTGCTCAAGGGCATAGGCGCCGTCGCATTTAACGCTTAGGCAGCAAAGAACCCCACCACGGTCGCGGATGTCATCAGTACATGTCAGCGACTCGACGACCTTCAACTTATACGTTTACAACCTGACACAGGAGATCTCAGGCCAACGCATGACAATGAGCTCCGTGCGTTGATACGGTCCATGATTCGCGAGGAGCTGCAACTCCAGGCCACCTCGTCGTCTTGTGAGCTCCACATAACACCTTCTGCAGGCAGCCTCCACAACATCGTCAGGAAGGAACTGGCATCCATGACGTGTGAGCAAGTGCTGAGCTCGCATACCACTCCAAAGCCGACATACGCTCAAGTGGTTGCAGCGTCACCTTCTCAGCAATCACCGCAGTACGTGTCAACTACGCAGCCCTCCCTAAATGTCCTCGCGCCAAGGGCACCGCCTCCTTCTTTTCATGCCTGGCGTCCATCTCGACCGATTTGCTATTATTGTGGAATACGTGGCCACATCTCACGGTTCTGTCGTCGACGTCAACAAGACGAAAGGCGGGGCTATGGTGACTACGAGAGGGATGAGTTTGCTTCTGCTCCACAACATCGCCACCCATACCAACTGTACCAACGCCTGCTCACTATCTCCACAGCACTTCGATGCAGCCAGTACCTTCCGCTCCTCGCGCCGTCGTTCCCGTCACCTATGCGTCGTTCCTCGTGACCACTTCGCCCGGCTACCACGGCGTCTGATCATCGCCCGGAAAACTAAACAGTGCAGCTTCAGGAGGGAAAGCTTCATTTGGCGGACTGCATCCACTTGGCGGACTGCATCCCTTTTCTCCCCTTGGGAGAGAGATGAAGTGGGAATTGGAAGGAAGAGTGGAAGGGGGACCCCCGAGGGGAGTCCGCCTTATATTCTTCTTCTCTTTTTTTCTTACTTCTTCTTTTTTCTTTTTTTCTTCTTTTCTGTCTTTTCCCTCTTTAATTTCCCTCTGATTTGAGATTGTATAAAGCTGAGCACCAACAAACTGCACCTTTCATCCTAATGAAGGCCAGACTCTAGGCCGAAACGTCGAAATAAGCCACGTTGTGACCGCTTAAGGAGGATCTACTGGACTATATGCAACGCTACGGCCACTCAACCACCATGCCTGCCTATATATATATATATATATATATATATATATATATATATATATATAGATATATATATATATATATATATATATATATATATATATAGATATATATATATATATATATATATATATTGTTAAAGCGTTTATTAGCCGGCAACCAGCGAGCATACAAAATGGCGACAGTCACGGCCAAGCACGGACTCCCAGCGCGAGTGGCGTCCTTGTTGGGTAGCCCCACTAGGAGGTACTCAAGAGTTCGACCCGTTTCAGAGTTCGCAGGCTTCGCTACAATTACTCCGGGGTCGAAGAGGGAGCTGCCTGGCGACCTAACAGCTTGTTACTATGAGCGGGTCATAATCAGCATTCAGGCGCTCTACGTTGACGATGTCGCGCCCACGGCGGCGCATGTCCGGACATTGTTCAACGGGTTCGATCAGATAGTTGACGGGAGAAGTGCGCTCGATGACACGGTAGGGGCCTTCGTATTTGGGAAGTAGTTTGGAAGAGAGGCCAGCTGCAGAGGTCGAGATTGAGAGCCATACAAGCGCACCAAGAAGAAACGTGGGCTCAGAAGTGGCGGAGCCATTACGAATACTCTTCTTCCGCTCTTGCTCATGTGTCGTAAATGTCTTGGCAAGCTCACGACACTCTTCGGAAAGCCTGGCTGTCTCAGAAATGGGTGCACACTGAGATGGATCCGGCGTGTACGGGAGTATCGTGTCCATGGTGTGCGACGGGTGCCTTCCGTATAGCAAGCGGAAAGGTGGAAAACCGGTCGTGCTCTGAAGGGCGGTGTTTTAGGCGTAGGTGGCGAAGGGCAGTATATTGTCCCCATTCGAGTGGTTGGCAGCGACGTACATCGAGAGCATGTCGCCGAGGTTGCGGTTAAAGCGTTCGGTGAGGCCATTCGTCTGCGGGTGGTAAGCAGTAGTTTTTCGGGAGACAGAATGGCACTCCGTCAGAATGGCTTCGACGACTTCCGATAAGAAGACACGGCCTCGATCGCTGAGAAGCTCTTGGGGTGGTCCGTGGCGCAGTATGAGTCGATGCAGCAGGAAGGACGCAACATCGTGCGCAGTAGTCACAGGGAGAGCGGCGGTTTCGGCGTATCGCGTTAAATGGTCTACGGCAACGATGGCCCAGCGATTACCAGCGGACGTCAGAGGAAGTGGCCCATACAAATTGATACCTACATGCCCAAAGAGACGGTCAGGGCAAGGCAACGGTTGCAGACCGGCGTGCAACATGTGTGCCGATGGTTTGCGGCGTTGGCAAGTGAGGCAAGAGCGAACGAACTGCTGCACGTAGCGGTACATCCCGCGCCAGAAGTAGCGTTGTCGAATGCGGTGGTAAGTTTTGGATACCCCAGATTGCGCACATTGCGGATCAGAATGGAAAGATTCATATATCTCTGAATGCAGACTGCGGGTTATGACGAGTAACCACTGCCGGCCATCGGAGTCGTAATTGCGTCGGTGTAAGAGGCCGTCACGGATGGCGAAATGGTGAGCTCGACGACGCAAGGCTCGCGTGGATGGTGTTGCGGACGGATCAGAGAGCAAGTCGATCAGCGGGGCGATCCAATTATCCTTTCGCTGTTCGGTAGCAAGGATGTCCACATCGATGGCAGATACAGCAATTCAGGTTACTGAGCAGGACACGTCGTCTTGAAGTAGAGGGGAGCGTGAGAGGGCATCGGCGTCAGCATGCTGGCGTCCGTTGCGGTACAGCACACGGATGTCGTAGTCTTGTAAGCGAAGAGCCCAACGGGCGAGACGGCCTGAGGGATCCTTCAATGATGAAAGCCAGCATAGTGCATGATGGTCGGTGACGACATCGAATGGGCGACCATACAAATAAGGTCGAAACTTTGTAAGGGCCCAGACGATCGCCAGGCACTCTTTCTCCGTGACGGTGTAGTTTGTCTCGGCTCTCGTGAGCGTGCGGCTTGCATATGCTACGACATATTCAGGGAATCCGGGTTTGCACTGCGCCAGGACAGCACCGAGGCCTACACCGCTGGCGTCCGTGTGCACCTCCGTTGGGGCTGTAGGGTCGTAGTGGCGTAGAATGGGAGGCGACGTCAACAAATGGCGAAGCTTCGCGAACGCGTCGTCGCACTCGGATGACCACGAATTGAGGGGCCCGTTACTTTTAGGGAGCTTTGTCAGCGGTGATATTATCCTGGCGAATTTTCGTATGAAGTGTCTGAAGTATGAGCACAGGCCCATGAAACTACGCAGTTCTTTGACAGATGCAGGTTTGGGGAATTCAGCCATGGCCCGAAGCTGGCAGGATCTGGAAGAATGCCGTCTTTGGACACGACGTACTCCAGAATGGTGAGTTTCCGTGCTGCAAAGTGGCACTTTTTCAGATTTAGTTGGAAGCCGGCATTGCTCACACGCGCGAAAACTTCTTTCAGACGTTGGAGATGCGTGGAGACATCCGGAGCGAAGACAATGACATCGTCGAGGTAACACAAGCACGTGTACCTTTTCAAGTTGCGCAGAAACGGTGTCCATCATGCGCTCAAAGGTTGCAGGTGCATTACATAGACCAAACGGCATGACGTTGAACTCGTACAAGCCATCTGGCGTGACGAAGGCGGTCTTTGGTCGAGCGTCGTCAGCCATGGGTATGTGATGTTATTGGGGCAGGACCGCTCCAGAAAGAATCAGACAGCACGCCAGTGCACAAACACACGTCCAACTTCTATTGTACCCTTCACACATGGACAACCCACACATTACGAAGTTCCTAACAAAAAAACACGCGGCTAAACTAAATGAATAAGTAGAACGTTCGCCTACAGTTCAGGTCGTCGGGGTAGTAGCCTGGGCCGTCGTTGATGCCCGTCGGCACCACTCAGTGGCGAAGTCGACGTTGTGCGGCGTCGTCACCTGCAGTGACGAGGTCGGGAGACGCAGGGTCGCCGCGTCGAACTCCAGTGGCTCAGCGCCACTGTCGACGAACTGGAGCCGACGACACACGTGTTCCGGCGGCAGGGAGTTGTGCCCTTGAGCACCTGCAGTCCGCTCGGAAACCCACGCCAGCCCTCCTGGAACAGCGGCGCAAGGGCAGGTTCAGGCACCCGGCGCCAGCTCTCCACGACCAGCGGATAAGGACAGGTTCAGGAACCTGGCGCCAGCTTCTCCTAGACCGGTCGTCTAGCGGAGGCTGAGCTGTCCACTCGGCTGGTACGAGTGTCGCGACGTGGCCTGGTCGTACCTATGGGCCAGACGCCCAACGAGGTAGTCCTGCCTCGAACGACGTACCTCGCGCACTCCCGAAGGCACGGGTCACGCACCCTCGAGGCCGCGCCTCACGAGCTGTCGTCTTCCTCGTAGGCACCGCACGGCACATACACGCACACATCACATCCTCTTCGCCACCGCACGGCCACTATTGTCGTTTTTTTAGTTCTGTTTCGCGTCCGCGCAGCACATATTATGACATCACCCCTTTTCCGAGAAAGTTGTTTGCAACTATTCTACTACAAGGCGCGGGGGCGAACGAATGGTCACTGCATGCACGGTCACTGCAC
>WOVY01004152.1:0-55423 GCA_013436015.1 Rhipicephalus annulatus
CCGATATTGTCCGCAGAGCTCAATAACAAAGATATATACGTTAAGCCTTATTATTTTGTTTTCGTTCTACTCTTTAATATTATGAAAGTGCCGCGAATCCTATACAGAGATTCTAACTCTTACTGAGCGCATTACCGATCATGATTTTCTTGCTTTTCTTGAGGAATACTTGTGGTTATGGGGTCGTTTAAAAGCACGTAATAAACTTTTACGTAGCATAGGCTACTACGAATATGAGTATTGCTGATGACACTTTCTTTTATCCTATTCGTACTTACGTCATGGCTGTAAGCGTCTGCTTATATGTAAATATTCGTGTTTTCTTTATATGTTGATTTTTTCAATTTGTCTGGGGCAGCACAGTGTACGAAACTTTTTTACTACAGGGAAGGGGGAGCAGGTGTTTCACCATACTTCATTATGTTCATACGTGTAGTTTGTATGTGTGCGCGTACATAAACACATGCATTCCACGCACTCCTGCCTGGCCAGGCGTCCGTACAATTTTCGCAGCTGTAGTTAGTTTTGATAGTAATGAGGTGTTCATAGCACTACCATGGTTCTATGCTTGAGAGAACTGAAAGATGTAGCTTTATGAATTTATCGTCCCGAAACGGTGATAGGATCTTTTTCACACCAAGAAAAGTGTTGAGGCTTGATAAGGACAAAAAACAACAGTACTTTCAATGTAATTATTTCATTTTTCGTTCCTTGTTTTGATTATCTCCACAGTGAATATAACATTATATTGTGCATGCATATACGTACCTTGTATTGTTATGATCTTGACATCTGCATTCGTTTGTAGGTAATGTTTGCGGATTTGCACAGCATAATTTTTTACATTTTAATCGGGACATGCACATGCGTTTCACACATTATATTGAGGTGTTGTGTTATTAAAGAAAACTTATTTCTTATTGATTCATGAAGAGCACACAATAAGTATCCAAAGATGTTAATATTTGTAGACACATTACAAAATATATCATAAGATTGATTTGCAGCGCATGTTTGATTACAAATGAACTGCGTCGTATTTTGCAGGTATGTTTCTTGCTATAGGCCACCACTCTATCAATGACAGGAACATTTCACTTTTCTCGAAATTTATTACAGGCTCAATATTTTCGGAGTATTTTACATGACTCCATTCTACAAATTGACTACGAATTGAGTACCAATTGGATTATTACAAATTGACTACAAGTTTGGTTACTGTGATTCGGTTTGTGGTGGCAGCTATAAAACTCAGACGACAGAAAGACTCATGAAAACATACGATTGACGACATCCACTGCCGTCTATTCCTATATTTGCTCGAGTACAAGTGTTTGCTCAGTATTATACACTGCACCATGATTCAGAAGCACAGCCTCAGAGGGATGGGACTTGGACATGTCGGTAAAAGAAGTTTACATAGTTCCCACGCTGAGCGATAAAACTTTCACATTTAGAATATTCTGTGTGTGCCAAGAGTTTTACTAAGCACACAGTGCTCTAGTAGATGCCTCAAGGCCTTCAACGTGCACTTCGGTGACGTTCAGGATGGTAACTATATGTGAATGAGGGGTTCTGACCCCCACCAAATTTTTTTGTAATGCTTTAGCTTTTCGGGTGCTACAAAAGTATCTCCGCGCTTTCAGATCGACCAACGTTGCCAAAGTTAGCCAATTTACAAAACCCAGGCGGGTATGCTTGAATTCGTTCACTTATTTTTTCGTGGTATCAACTTCCGAGACAAGCAAGCTCCATGAATGACGATGGCACGAACGCAGACCAAAGCAGCAACTCAATTACACAAAGTATAAATCTGCTACTTCAGGTGCTTATTAGCAAAGCAAGACACATGCAGATATTGAGACACACACACACACACACACACACACACACACACACACACACACATATATATATAATATATATATATATATATATATATATATATATATATATATATATATATATACGACGTTTAAGTAAATATTTCTAAATCAACAGCAACATTTTAGCAGCCAGCACTACACACTACATTTTTTGTTTATTTTTGCTTTTTTGGAGGTCGTTAATTTGTGGAGTGTGAATTCTATAAGCTTAAATGTAAGCATTTTGGCAGAAATTTGTCGGGCTCGGTAGAAGATTTAAGAAGTTGGGAAGTTCGTAGAGGGCCGGGGGTGTGAGGAACGACTTGGTACTTCCTCAGGATCTGTCTGTGTTTGTCACAAAACATATCCGTGTCTTGTTTTTGCCAAAACTGTATTTCTCCATTTCCAACACGTTTCCGAAGCCGTGAACGTATACAGAGGAGATTGTTCCTAGATAGCGGTTCAAGTTTGTTGGCGTGTTGTAAATGTGTCAGGACTCGCGCAAGGAGCTCCTTCCGAAATTCCTCTGTTTCTATAACAGAAAAGCTGTAGAAATCGATCATATGGTCGGGCTGCTCAAGCTCTCTGCAAAAGCGCCGCGTTGCACTTCTGCCTTCCTGACGTCGTTCTTAAGTTGGCGTAATCTTAACGAGTGGGAGCGGAAGTTTATTGCTGCCCGGCAAGGCGCACGTTAGCGCTCAGCGGCTGACTCCCTCGTCAGGAACGCCAGTCCAAGCCTTTCGGCCGCTCCACGGGCTTTCTGAATGCAAACATTCGCTTTTGCCCACGTAGCTGGCTGGACACTCTGAACACGGCAACTTGCAGGCTACTCGCTGGTGTTGCTTCTTCCTTCGGCCGTGGTAGCAAGCGGGTGAGCGTCGAAGCAGGCTTGCGAACCACCTCGACCCCTGATTTTCCGAGAATCGCGGAGAGCTCTTCACTGGCGCCCGGCACATATGGGATGACAATGCGCTTGGCTGGCTTCAACTATTTTTCTGCCAGTGGGGTGACCAGCGAGGGAAGGTTGTCGCGTAGTGTGTCTTTCACGGGTCCCTCTACACGGTACAGTGATCGTTTTCTACCCAAGGTGACGCCTGCTTAAATAACAAAAACGCAGGCAAAAAACGGAAAGAAAACAAGAGCTATCTAAATGCACAACGCTGGGTAATATTTTTGTCAGTTTGTACCTCTCGAGGGGGCGTCACAAAAGTGTAAAGAGTGAACGTTTTCGTTGATAAATGTAAAACCAGGTTGCCGAGATGTATTAATAAAGGCAAGCTAACTGAAAAAAAAATGTTTGGAGTGATTTATGTTGTTGTATACCATAATTGAAAAAAAACAAATGCCGTAGGTAAATATTGTGTTACTGTGTTGCTTCCGGCACTAAAACTCAGCTGTTCCTCCAGTAGTTCGTCACGTACACCTCAGCACCAAGAATGTAACCCTACCATCTGTGATCAATATTTTAATATGAGCATTTAGTGTATTCACCTACCTGTACGGTGAACAGTTTAAAAAAAAAAGGCAGGCTTATCAACAGAATGCAATTCTAGTTTCATGATGCATTTTATTGTCGCTTCCCTTTGTAACATTTACAAACTAGACCACTTCGGGCGCTTTAGCACTGTGCGAAGAAATGCGAATTGTATAGCATTAATATATAAACGATCGTTATTGCTGAGCTTAAGAAAAAAAAAGCAGATTTTACTGGCTCACACGAGAAGACTGTGGAAGCAACGATGCTGGTGGCCTACCCCAATTTCTTTCATTTACTTTACCTCTTCCTCAGTTTTCTTTCTCCCTTCTTGCTACATCAGTCTATCGGCTCGTTATATATATATATATATATATATATATATATATATATATATATATATATATATATATCAATGCTTTGTTTACGCTTAGCTGACACTTGTGTTTCTATATATCAATGCTTTGTTTACGCTTAGCTGACACTTGTGTTTCAAGTTCGCAGAGGCCGTCGGGCCAGGCTGGAAATGAAGTTTAAACACTCTGTCCTTGAAAATAAAATGCTACATGTATCAAGCATGTAATTCACCTAAATTTTCATCCTAAGCTCTTGTCTAAACTGTGGGAGGATCGAAGCTGTAACACTGTATACGATGGCACCAAACGTGAACATCAGTTTTCTTTCTTCCTGGAAGGAAAATCAAAGCATATTTCTGCCAGTAATGACCTCACGTTAACAACTAATGGAATATTATCAATAAATACCTGTTTTATAGACTAATAAAAAATGTTCTGCATCACTTTTTTTTCTTGGCTGCAGCATGATTAGTGTTCCTGCCGTTGCCATGTTTACAAATACATCAGCGAGACCATTGAGTGAAAAGGTGGATTATCATCAATATTTCCCAATCTAATATAGGCAATAATTATGGTGCCTTCACTCTTCTATCGCAAAATCAAGCTCTGAATTCCGACAACATCCTGGGGCGAGAGGAAGCACTACATACTTGAGATGTACACCTAAATAAACAGTGTGGGTTTAAAACTGCTTATAAGTTAAGCATGCCAGCCCTTACGTCGTACGCCAAGGACCCCATTCGATAGCTCTTTTATTGGTGCACAGGCCTTCAACACATTTATCAATAATGCGGAGATCATTGCACATTCGACTATCTGTTGCATAAAGCAGTTGTAATGTGCGCAATAACGCTATGAAATTTCCTTTCACATGTCGCAATGAAATCTCGCCAGATGAAGTGTTGCATAAATAATTTATCTATTACTATTTGTAATATATCAAGGCGATTGAAATGAGCTAAAAACATAAAGACACAATAGTTCTAGGTGTAGCAAATCTTTTGTTAAACACACGATGCTGCATAATCTGAAGTAGCGAATCTCGTTAAATTAAATGTTGTCAGGTAGTAGTGGAAAAACAATCAGGCACACGCTGTCCCTTGAAGCAGGCAGTGTTTGAAGTACAGTTTACGGAACTATGCTGAGTACCTTATAAAATCAGACACATGCAATGAGATGCCAGCAAATGAGAGGTTAACACTAAATTACAAAAAGTTCTACAAAAGCCGCTCCTTCAGCTTACACTGTGCTGTCGGTCCCGAGCATCTGGTGCTATTTTCTCAATGGAACTATACTTAGCTCCTTACGCACATCGACGCAAAGAAGAAGCTCTACGAAGAAATAAGAAAGCGAAAGAGCTTCCGCAAAGGATAACCGAACAGTACAATCTCGGAGCGTTTACTATGTAGTTAACAAGCACATTCCTTTCCTGCCCCTTGACTAATGTATTGAACACATTATTTATTATTACTATTTATTTGCAGTTACTGCAATCACCAATTGGGGATTTCAGCAGGGTGGTGCATATACTTAGTCGCTGACAAAAAACATGACGGTAAAAGTGATGAATAAAAAGTAAGCAGAGCTACAGTCAGAACTAAAACCACTTTGGTAGCTTCTGTAAGAGTCGAGTAAGATGTTTTTAGGTGTAGTTCACCCTTCAGCTCCACCTATTTATCGGGCACTAGAAGTAATTGCGTAATCTACGCGAAACTGCGTGCGCATGATGCGTTCAAGTATACAAAAGTATTTCAGGACATATCTTTGCCCCATTGAAATCATTTAAATTGTATGAGTTCTGTCATGTTTTTTCGATACGTTGTTAAAAAAAGGTAGTTTTTCTAATAAAAACTTTGCTGGCAATGCGAAAATTACCTATGTCCAGTACACTCACACCAAGATGCAATTGGTGCACATCGTGCTCAATTTAGAAGGAAAAAAAGAAAACAAGAGGTGGCTTGACGTGACACTCTTCAAGCCCAGTCATAAAAATAAAACTGGGGCATGCTGGGAATATATCAACAGCATAAAGCATGAAGAGGATCAGCGAAAAGGATCAACTTTTTCTCGGGACAAAACAAACCCCGCTTGTGTTATATAAGACTAATAACCTAACAGGGCCAAAAGCAGCGCTCTATCTTAGAGAGTAGCAGAATATGTGTACCTATTTGTTCAACAAATTAATCCCAGTGTCCAATATACTGGACATGCTTCTCCTGTGAAAATCGTTCTACTAACATCTTTCTTAATTTTTTGCGTGCTTTTCAATAGCCTAGTAGCTAAAAAAACAAGATTAAAAACTTTGTTCTGCCCTACAGAAAGTTTGGGTCGGAAAGTAATATGGCTTAGCCACAAATTAAGTATTGAACCTGATATTATGATTACAATAGATTACCTACGACGAGAAAAAAAACTAAAGAATGTAATGCAGTTGGTCCTAGCTTCTTCGTATATAAATTTTCTATGACTATATCAAAACTGTGAGGACTCGAATTCAACCAAGGCAAGAAAAAAAAGAAGTCCTCAGTCTGAAAAATTGTTCATGGCTGGTCTGGAACCTGTTCGCGTACTCTACACAGGCCGGCTCTTAAACGGCGTGAGTAAGAATGCACTGACAGCGGGTCGCTATTCTTTGGTTCCCCAACGAGGGGGCGGGCGAGAACAGGTTGAAGAGCGAGGCCACTTCCGTAGGGAACTCGTCAGCGCCGTGGTGGAGGAGAAAAGAGGGAACGAGAGGGAGGGTTCAACATTCATGCGGCACGTGGTGGACGTTTAACGAACTAGCCCCTCGTGGGCCGAAATCCTGGCCTCGTAGCAAGAACCCGTAAAAAAAAGGTGCGCCAGCGCGGAATTTATTTGTCGACAACTGCTCGCTGATGTAAAATATTTATTGTCATGTTCACAGGGACAACTATAGTCTTCTAAACATCACAACAAAAAAAACACATCGCGGATGCCAAACTGATGTGAGTACGTGTGGGAAATGTAAACATATTCCCGGCCGCATATTTATGCTCCACAAAAATTGAAGCGTTAATTATTGACTTCACAGGAATAAAAAACAAAACGTACTGACAGCGATTTGGGCAGCGTTGGTTTCTTTTGACAATAAACATATATCTCTGCGCATTAAAGAATGAACACTACAAATAAGCGATTTCACATACTGTCATGTGCTTTCTATCGTGCCACCGTCATCCACCAAGCTTCCATAATGCCACCGTCATACACCTTGCTCACCAAGCCTTCCACCAAACACGTTTTGCCTCGCCACCATGAGCAGGGCATTTTCCATCGTCACCACCATCGGCTCGCCACCACCATCATCATCTGCTACCATTTTTTCCACTCTAGCCGTCATCAGCCGGCATTTCCCACCGTCACCACCATTGGCTCGCCACCACCACCACCACCTGCCACCATTTGTTTCCACTCTCGCCACCATCAGCTATTATGCCCACTACAGCTTCCACCTTATCCACTAATATTTCCACCATATCCACTATTCTCTCCACCATATCCACCAACAATTCCAGCATCCACCAACCCAGGATTTTCAATAGGGTTGTCGGATAGTGCTCAATGTGCATGCCAATGGCTGCTAATGGAAAATGAGAGACAGGAGAATTCGACTTTTAGTTAACGCGCACGCTGTGAACTTTTTATTGTTCAACAACGCACAGGAAAAATCTCCTACCGGCACCACCTTGCAGGTTAAAATGTAAGAATGGTTACACACTACGACTACGACTACGAGGGACGAACAGGTGCGGTTTAGGGACATTCACCCCTTAAAAGTTGATGAAAACTCACTTGTAACTTGTGCCACTATGGTCATTCGAAATTCATTGCTATATAAGCTTGCGCACTTTTGTAGTACGGTGTGAGTAAACACGTCTCGCATTGAAATTGTGAAGTGTTCCCAGCGGTGTATGAACAGATCAAATGGTCAAGCAAACCTAACACATACCTCGGTGGTCCGCTTGACCAGTATAAGCATAGAGAAATACGCTTTATAAAGAGTGACCACTGGAGCCTTTTCGCGGCCCAGCCAGAAGGGGTCTGAGCGACTGCTAGATTGCATAACCATCCTCGCTTTTGCTCTTTTGTTGAGACAAGTGTTACGGCGTTTATTAGCCGGCACACAGCGAACATACACAATGGCGACAGTAAGGCCGCGTTCACACTGAGCATTCCGGCCACCGAAAGTGCTCCGAATCTGGTTCGGCGGCGGCGAGATCCACCGAAAGTGCCCTCCCCGCGCCGATCGCTCTTGGACCGATTTTTGCGGCGTTTGCCACCGAATCGGTCACCACGGACCAATATGAACGCTAGTCAAGGAATTTCGAAAAATGGCGGCCAAGCCCTACTCACTTGTTATGCCGCAGTGCACGTAACTGAATGTTGAGACCAACGGGAGTTTAACCTACTCTGTGCCTACTTCGCCTCCGTAATTCGTGAAAGAGGTGACTGCGCTTGCTGTTGGCGTGACCGAGCTTGTTGCGGTCTTGCAGAGCAAAACGAACCCACCAACGCCTCTGGCGTCGGTGGTTTTTCTGCTCTTCGTGCATTACAAGACAGCCACTTTCCAGCAAAGTAAGCAGTACTGTCTTTTCTTGCTTCTTGCGTACGAGAATCGTCGAAGTATACACCACCGGATAGCGTAGTAGCGTTCGCGAGTCGCGACAACAACCGGGTGACAGCACATCCACCCCGCGTTCGCCGCGTAGTAGATGGCATATTCGGCGGCGCGGGGGCGCGGCCAGTGCGAACAACGCTGCGTTTCGGCGGTAGGGGAATTTCGGTCGCTGTAGAAAGCGGATGTTTCAGTGTGAACTAGGCATAACGGCCAAGCGCAGACTCTCAGCGCGAGCGGTGTCCTTTTTGGGTAGACCCACTAGAAAGCAATGTCAGCGGCAAGCGCAGGTTACTAAGGTACTCTCGATTAGCTCTTATCTCTAACTGTTACCATTCAAGGCCACTGAAAACATGTAAGCGCGCGGTAAATAGCATTGGGGAGATTGTATGCCCCTGCCTTACTCCATTCTTGCTTGGTATTCTGTTGCTTTCTGTATAAAGCACTGTGGTAGCAGTTGATCCCCTGTAGATTTCTTCCAGGATATTTATATAGCTTCATTGACGCCCTGATTCCACAGTGTCAGCCATGACTGCTTATATTCTACTGAATCAAATGCCTTCTCGTAATATATGTAGGCTATGTATAGTGGTTGGTTATAATCTGAGATTTTCTCCATCACCTGATTGATAGTATGGATGTGGCCTCTTCACTGCTTTGATACTTTCTCCGTTTTCCAGTGTGTGTTCAACTCTCTTTTTGTTATACCTTCTTACACCGGATACCTTACACTTATTAATCAACTTCGAATGTCTGAGCGTTCTATATTGTCTGTTGTACTTGAGACTTTCATGTTTTGACGCTTCCTAAGGAGATTCTTCGTTTCCTGGGAAAGCTTGCCAGCGTCCTGTCAACTACTCTGCCTCCAACTTCCACTGCACTCTCCGTAATGATACTCGTCAGATTATTACTCATTGTATCTACGTTAAGGCTGCTTTGCTCAACAAGAGCCGTGTACCTGTTCTGAAGCGAGACTCTGAATTGCTGTACTTGTTCTATCAGTGCTAGCTCATTGACTGGTTTCTTGCGTATCATTTTAAGTCGTTCTTTCTTCAAGTCTAGGCGAATTCGAGACCGTACCATTACACAGTCACTGCATCATACATTGCCAACCACTTCTACATCCTGCACGATGCCTAGGTGTGCACTCATTATAAAGTCTAATTTGATCCTATTTTCGCCATTAAGGCTCCTCTATGTCCATTACGGTTTCCTCGTTTTCGGTAGAAGGTATTCAAAATCCTTAAATTATTGCGTTCTGCAAATTCTACTAGTAGCTCTCCTCTGGCATTTCTAGTACCGATGCCATTTTCTCCTACTGCCTGGTATCCAGCCTGCTTTATCCCTACCTTTGCATTAAATTTTTCCATCAGTATAGTATACTGTGTTTTCACCTTACCCATAGCCGATTTAACGTCTTCATAGAAGCTTTCAACTGAAGCGTCCTCATGGCTGGATGTAGGCGCCTAAGCCTGTATCATCTTCATCTTCTATCTCTCATTGAGTTTTAATTATGATATTTACCACACTTTCATTAGTGCTTTATTATTCCTCTATGTTGCCAGCTGTGTTTCTGTGAATTATAAACCCCACTCCCAGTTCTCTTCTGTCAGCCAAGCCCCAATAGCAAAGGACGTGCCCATTCTGTAGCACAGTATAGGCCTCATCTGTCCTCCTAACCTCACTCAGCCCTATTATATCCCATTTAATGCCTTCTAGCTCCTCGAATAATACAGGTAGACTTCCCTCACTAGATAACGTTCTAACGTTAAACGTTGCTAAGTTCAAGTTCCAATGGTGGCCTGTCCGTATCCAGAGATTCCTAGCACCCTCTGCTGCTTTGCAGATCTGACCGCCGCCGTGGTCAGTTGCTCCGCAGCTGGTGGGGACTGAGGGCCGTGAGTTAATTGACGAATGCCTACGGGAGGGGGTGGCCAGATACTGCACCAGGGTGGCCAATCCTTCTCTTGTGAGAAATCCCCCCCGTTAGCTCGGGTCCGTGGTGTCACTACACACCAAACGTCGGCTTACGCAGACGCCCCTGCATATAATGCCGATGACATTGCATAGCTGAGTAACTCAGGGGACGAAGTGCAACTCACGATTATGGAGTTAAACAAGGAGACCAGAAAGGTGGGTATTAAAATTAATTTGCTAAAACGAAAGTAATGTACCACAACCTCGGGAAGGAGCAGTGCTTCAAGATAGGTAATAGTTCACGTGGAGTTGTAAAAGACTATGTGTACTTAGGGCAGGTAATAACCGCGGAGCCGAACCACGAGATTAAAGTAACTAGAAGAATAAGAATGGGGTAGAGCACATTTGGCAAGCTCTTTCAAATATTGACAGGTAGATTGCCACTATCCCTCAATAGAAATGTATACAACAGCTCTATCCTGCCGGTACTTAGTTACGGAGCAGAAACATGGAGACTTACAAAAAGGGTGGAGCTCAAATTGAGGACGACGCAGCGAGCAATGGAAAGAAAAACGGTAGTTGTAAAATTAAGAGACAAGAAGACAACAGAATGAATTAGGGAACCAACGGGGGTTAAAGATAAAATAGTTAAAATCAAACAGACGAAATGGGCAAGGGCCAGGCATGTAGTGCGTAGACAGGACAATTCCTGGCCATTCAGGGTAACTAACTAGATTCCCAGAGAAGGCAAGAGGGTTAGTGGGAGACAGAAGGTTGGGGTGGGGGGCAGATGAGACTAAGAAGTTTGCGGGTATAAGTTAGCAGCAGCAAGCGCAGGACCGAGTTAACTGGGGGAACATGGGTGATGCATTTGTCCTGCAGTGGACGTAGTCAGGCTGATGACGATGATGATGACTAGAAAGCACTTGAGAGTTTGACCCCTTTCAGTGTTCGGAGACTTCTCTACCATTGCCTCGGGGTCGAAGAGGGAGCCACCTGGCGACCCTAACAGCTTGTCACTATCAGCGGGTCATAGTAGGCCTACAGGCGCTGTACGTTGACTATGTCGCGCCCGCAATGGCGCATGTCCGAAGATTGTTCAATTCGTTCGATCAGATAGTTGACCGGAGATGTGCGCTCAACGACACAGTAGGGCCTTTGTATTTTGGGAGTAGTTTGGAATGAAGGCCAGCTACAGAGGTCGGAATTGAGAGCCATACAAGGGATCCACGAAGGAACATGGGTTCAGAAGTGGCGGAGCCAACACGAATATTCTTCTGCCGCTCATGCTTATGCGTCGTAAAAGTATTGGAAAGCTCACGACACTCTTCAGCAAGCCTGGCTGTCTCAGAAATAGGTGCACACTCAGATGGATCCCGCATGTACAGGAGTATCGAGTCGATGGTGTGTGATGGATGCCTCCCGTACAGCAAGAAGAAAGGTGAAAAAACCGGTCGTGCTTTGCGGGGGTGGTTGTGGTAGGCGTAGATGGTTGTAAGGAAAGGACTTAAAGACGCCGAGGAACGTCAAGCCAAAACTGAAGAAGACGAGCGGCGGGCGGGTGGCACGAAGGCGACAACAAGAAATGAAGAAGAGAAGAAGGCACGTGCGATTACGAGGCAACTGTGCGCCAATCAGCTGATGACCAGTGGTGGCCCATAGAAGTGGCGTGCCACGATTGGGCCACGTGCGATTATTACGTGGCAGTAGTCTGCAGTGGCAGACGGGAGACAGCGGGCCGAAGCGTCGGACGCAGGTGGTCCAGGTTCCAGCCAGGGAACGCGGCTGTCCACGCTACTGTCGTCACACCACCAGCTGGGGCGGCATTGCCGGCACGAGTACTGCATTTCGGGGCGCGGCCTGGCCTGCTGTTCTCTTCCTTGTTAAGGGCATCGCGGATCTCGGCGAGGCGTCTCCGTGGTCAGACGTTCGGCATAGTGATGAACGTGGCCTGGCTAATGGTCACGGTTGCGCCGAGCATCGCGTCTCGACGCAAGCTGTTCGCTGGACGGGCTGGCCATTCCCCGCATGGAGCATTGCGTCTCCGATGGGGGTTGACTGCTCCGTAGCCGCACCCATGCCATCAAGCGCCGGTGTCTCCAGAGCGTCGCACATCGGTAAAGGACGAGCGAGACGTTCTGCCGGGCGAGACGCGGACGTGTGCACGGAGGACCACGGAGCCGGACGAGGTTTAGGGTGGCCGAGAATCCAGGTGCCAGGAGAGTTGCTGGCCGATTCGAGGATCGCCGAGCGGTGCTGAGCCGTACCGAGCGACGCGCCAGACTCGGACGTGGGCCACGAAGGCAGACGAAGCGGTGCGCCACTCGTGAGGACGAGTTCCTGGCAGCGTTCCTGAGCCGGACGTGGGACCCGTACGTGTTGGCCAGGTCGAGCGCCGGTGTGTCCGTTCGAAGTCGAGTCCGTCGGCCTGTACAAGGTGCAAGGACGGGGCTTGCTGAACGGCTCCTGCCTGGGTGCAGTGGCCGGGAGCAGGTTCGTGGGCGAGACCTACCGGGTGTGGTCCTCGTGAGCCGTGGCCTGATCCTGGACCTCCGGAGTTGCGACCCTGACTGCTGGGTTGGCCGCGACGTCCGACTCAACGACGCTGCACACGGTAGCGTATCCGTGCGCCGTCAGCCGTTCCACCCATGCCATCAAATAAATTGTTCATGTCAATCATTTCCCGTCCGCTATTAACAAACATAGTGACGAACGTCCTTAACCATCACAATGGTGAAGGGCGGTATAGTATCCCAATTCATGTGGTAGGCGGCGACGTACATTTAAAGCATGTCGCCGAGTGTGCGGATAAAGCGTTCGATGAGACCATTCATCTGCACTTGATAAGCAGTAGTTTTGCGGTGTACAGTATGACACTCTGTGAGAATATGGCTTCGACGACTTCTGGCAAGAAGACGCAGCCTCAATCGTTGAGAAGCTACTGTAGTGGAGCATGGCGTAGTATGAATCAATGCAGTAGGAAGGACGCAACATCACGCGCAGTAGCCGCAGGTAGAGTGGAAGTTTCGGCGTATCGTGTTAAGTGATCTACGGCGACGAAGGCCCAGCAATTACCAACCGACATCAGAGGAAGTGGTCCATACAAATCGATACCTATGCGCCCAAACGAATGGTCAGGGCAAGGTAACCGTGGCAGACCGGCTGGCGACATGTGTGCTGACGGTTTGCGGCATTGGCAAGCGAGGCAGATCCCGCGCTAGAAGTAGCATTGTCGAATGCGATGGTAGGTTTTGAGTACCCCAGAATACGCGCATTGTGGATAAGAATGGAGGGACTCGCATATCTCCGACCGCAGACTGCGAGGGTATCACGAACAACCACTGCCGGCTATCGGCGTCGTAACTGCGTCAGTGTAGGAGGCCGTCACGAATGAAGAAATTGAGCCTTACAACGCAAGGCAACGCATGGATTGCGTTGCAGATGGAAAGGAGAGCAAGTCGATCAGCGGGGCGATCCAATTATCCTTTTGCTGTTCGGTAGTGATGATGTCAACATCAATGGCAGAAACAGCAACCGAGGATACTGAGCAGAGCACGTCATTTTCAGGCAGAGGGGAGCGCGAGAGGGCAGCGGCGCCAGCATGTCTGCGTCCGTTGCGGTACAGCACGCGGATGTCGTAGCCTTGTAAGCGAAGAGCCGAACGGGTGAGACGGCCTGAGGTTGCCTTCAATGATGACAGCAAGCACAGTGCATGATGGTCGGTGACGACGTCGAACGGGCGACCATACACATAAGGTCGAAACTTTGTAACGGTCCAGACTATCGCCAGGCATTCCTTTTCTATGACGGTGTAGTATGTGTTGGCTCTCGTGAGCATACGGCTTCCATATGCCACGACATATTCAGGGAGTCCGAATTTGGGCTGTGCCAGAGCTGCGCCGAGGCCTACACTGCTAGCATCCATGTGCACTTCCGTTGGGGGCGTAGGGTCGTAGTGGCATAGAATTGGAGGGGACGTCAACAAATGGCGGAGCTTCGCGAACGCGTCGTCGCCGACCACGAATTGAGGGGCCCATTACTTCCAAGGAGCTTCGTCAGCGGCGATATTATCGTGGCAGAGTTTCGTATAAAGCTTCGAAAGTATGAGCACAGGCCCACGAAACTACGCAGTTCTTTTATGGACGCAGGTTTTGGGAATTCAGCCACGGCCCGAAGCTTGGCTGGGTCACGAATATTGCCATCCTTGGACATGACATACACTAGGATGGTAAGTTGCCATCCTGCAAAGCGGCAGTTCTTCAGATTTAGTCGCAAGCCGGCATTGCTCACATGTTCGAAAACTTCTTACAGATGTCGGACATGTGTGGAGAAATCTGGAGCGAAGAGAACAACGTCATCGAGGTAACACAAGCACGTGTGCCATTTCAACTTGCGCTGAACGGTGTCCATTATGCGCTCAAAGGTCGCAGATGCATTACATAGACCAAACGGCATGACATTGAATTCGTACAAGCCGTCGGGTGTGATAAAGGCAGTCTTCGGTAGAGCGTCATCAGCCATGGGTACTTGCCAGTACCCCCGAGCGCAGATCGAGAGAAGAAAAAAATTCGTCTCCGTGAAGGCTGTCAATGGCGTCATCAATGCGCGGCAGGAGGTAAACATCCTTGCGAGTGATCCTATTGAGCCGTCTGTGGTCCACACACAACCGCACAGAACCACCTTTCTTCGCAACAAGAACAACATAAGATGCCCATGGACTGTCCGAGGGCTGAATAACGTCGCGTCGGAGCATATCGTTAACCTGGTCGTTGATTGCCCGACGTTCAGCAGGCGACACGTGGTATGGACGTTGCTGTAATGGTGGATGGGCACCAGTGTCGATACGATGCGTAACAGGGGACGCACCAGTAGAAGAACGGTATTCTTGCAACAAGTCCAGAAGCTGGGAACGCTGTACCAACGTAAGGTTGTCATCAATGTAGGGGCCAAATATATCAGGAGATGATGGATCAGAAGTGAAAAGAGCACTGATGTTACGTGAATTAGGGCAACGCGAAGTCATTGAGTACGTCCAGGACTTGTGCGTCGTCGACTGGTTTCACTCTGCCGAGACATTCCCCTCGAACCAAGGGTAACAGTGTACGGGGATGTGTTGGTCACAAAAATAGCGGCGTTGCCCTGGGTGATTTGCACGGTCGCGAAAGGTACTAGCAACACTCTCCTGCAAGCACGGGCGGATGGAGAAACGAGTGCAATTGTGTCTAAGGGACCGGCGCAGTAGACCGATGCACCCGTCGTCGAGCTTGGAGGTGCTATGGTATCGTCTTTCACGAGAATCTTGCTCAGTGTCGAGGGTCTGTCTTCTGGCGTCCAATGCGAGAAGGGTGAGAGTTCAATTTTGGTGTCGGCACAATGAATGACCGCATCGTTGCGGGAGAAAAAATCCCATCCCATGACGACTTCATGAGAGCATGCAGGAATGATGATAAATTGGGCGACATATAGAACGTCCTGAATGACAACGGGAGCTGTGCACCCTGCTTTAGGATAAAACCATGCGAACTAGTGGTACGAAGGGACAACCCAAAATTGGCGTCGTCACTTTTCGAAACAAGCGGCTAATGTTTTCGTCCATAATTGATACGGCAGCTCCAGGGTCAATAAGAGCAGATGCATGAACACCGTCCACAAGCACTTCAATGACATTAGAAGGGCGGCTCTGAGGGCTTTCACAATGCATTTGCGTCGCTGCCCTTGCCTCGCGGACGGTGACGACTAGTTTTCCCGCTCGTGAGAAGCTGAACTTGGCCGCATGGGAGACGGGGAACGACGTTGTGGAGACGGTGACCTTCGAGGAGATGGAGCTAGGCGAGACGTCGGTGCCATAGATAACGGTTCGTCGTTATACGGACGGCTGACCTTCGAGATAGAGAGGGCTGAGGGATAGCCTCTTCAAGAGGACTTCAAATACCCAAGTCTGGCATCAATTTTTTGCAAATAAATTTACTAATTTGTGCAGTTTTTATATCTGTTCTACATCATGCCCCGCTGATGACAATTAATGCCTTACAACAAACACAGTAAAGTGTTACTAGAAGGCGTTGTTTTTCTGCGTTTGTTTTGCACAAAGAGGCACATTCGTGTGGTTTAGATGTGCTGTACATGTATTCCCTTTGTGGTAGCATGTGTGTGTAGGCTAGTGGCAGAAACTCGCTTTAGGAGCGTGAGGGTACGAGTTCAAATCCCAGCATCAGAAAGGTAACCTTTTGTTACTTTATTTATGCTGAAGACATTATCGGGTCTGACCAGCCACTCGTGGCGCTGAAAGCAGCATAGTAGCCAGTAGCTGGCCCGCAGGACCCTACGGGAGTGTCCGTTTTTATAAAAGTATATTTCTTTATGGTATAAAAACAACGACGACTTGTGGGCCAAGAAAATCAAAGAGTTATCTGTTCTGACACAGAAATGGGGAGTAATTAATTCTCGCATGGAAATTTGAAAGGGTTCCCTGCGATGTATGAGCGGATCAAATAGTCAAGCAAACCTAACACATACCTCGGTGTTCCGCTTGACCAGTATAAACACAACGATGATTTGTGGGCCGAGAAAACCAAAAGGCTATCTGTTCTGACACAGAAATGGGGAGGCCGTGATCCGCCCGTCTTCGCTCTCGCGACAATATGCAACGTCTTCTTAGCGTCGTGGCTGGTTGACTTGCTGCAAGTATTGTTGTGTTCCAGAATCAATATTCAGAGGATGCATAGGCTTCTTGCTGTCTTCGTGTGGCAATCCCAGTACGAATGGACAAGCCGCAGCAACATCTTTTTAAGACTAAAAAGAGGTGGTTTAGCCTTGCCACACTTGTTTTTGAGGCAGGTTGTATTAGGGTTTCTCTTTCTACGAGATCAACAAGATCCGTTTTACGTACATTCTTTAAAATCAGGCTAGCGTCGGCATTGCCAAACTTTATTGTTACCTTGAATGATGAATTACGTTATGGTGTCAGTAGCTTTCGTCAAAAAGTTGTTGCAGCTTGCGATTTTTTAGGGCTAGATTCAGTTTGGAGTACTTATCTGTCACTCGGAAGTTTTTGTCGATAGATGTGACTGAAACTGTTTTTCCTGTTCTTTTGTGTAGTGCTAAGTATAGTCGAAGCCAAGGATAAGAGGTTTTGAAAAGCGTTAAAAAGATTATTGTACAAGCTGGAGTTAAAACGTTCTTTTAGACGCTGCACACGAATACACTGCCGGTTAAAACGTGGCTAGCACAAAGACGCGATTTCTTACCGTGGGGATACGACTGCTTATTGTGCCGAAAGCCTCAGTCGGTAGAGCATGTTGTTAACGATTGCTGGGACGCATTCTTGTTTTGGGACGTTCTACAGAGAACCTAAGATTTACCTCTCACTTCACATAGGATTCAATTTTTAGCATTAGAGCCTGACCTACTACAATATGATTTGTTCTTTCCCTTGGCTTACACAGCATATGGCTAAGCCGCATGGTAGTCAAACATTGTGATTTGGACGAGCGGCCAGTTCGTATTTTTTATTAAGCAAATGTACAAGGTGAGAGAAGCTTTTGCGAAACTTTGCTACAATGATTGACTGCTAAATGTTATGAATGAGTTATGTCATTTGGAACCATTTAAATATGTGTGGCAAATGGCTTATCTGCTTTGAAGCCATGGCATGGAGCTAAACGTCTAGTCCAAGTTTGGCTGCTGTTGCTTCAATGTTACATGCGGGAATAAAGAAAAAAAAGAGTAAACACGTCTAAGTGTGTACCACTGTGGGGAATTGTTCATATTACTCTTGTTCATTGAGTTCACTCTATAAGTGTGGTATGTGTCGATGAGTGCATGTGTATCTGTATGCATTGCATCAGCATATATTAGGCGTCCGGTGTCAGTGAGTAATCCATGAATGGGCTGAGTCACCAACTATCCGCAAGAGGGCGTGATGATGGGTATGACAACGTACGTCGCTGCAGGCAACTTTTTAGTACTGTTCAGTCCCTCCAGATGGCACCAGCTACAGCCTACTGCATGGCTGCGACGCTCTCACACCTCCAGCTACTTATATAACGTTGAACATCTATCTATGAAGACTGCACTACTAAGTCGCAATGGTTTCGCTGCGATCTAGTCTACGGTTCGGAGGCACATCTCGTGAACAGCGGCCCCGTAAACGCGTGGATAACGTCGCTACACTATGTGAATCTGTGACAAATAAATCCAGCAAGCCTAGCGTGCATCCTTCGAGTGAGGACTCTCCAGTATTCATTTCTTTCAAAGTGAGCGCCGCCTCGCTGGCCAAACGAAACCTACTTGCTCTGTCGTTCTCTTTCGCGATGTTTTCATCACCACAGGTTCGTCTGTTTGTTTTATAATCATTTCGTTCAATATCAAGTGCAGTGGCACCATTTTTTTGTAACGGTCAGTGCTGTGTACTCCTTATCTGTCGAGAATCGATGCAATTGCTAAGCCTAGCCGCTTTGCTAACCTGTGGTAGAGTGTACTAAAATAAAGGGAGTGGCCAGACCGAGCTAGAAACAGGGTCAATCCGCTTGTGGCGCTGCGATCGGTAGTCTGCAATGTGTCGTCATTTTAATAGCCGTGCGCAGCTCCACCGAAGTGGTCGAAGAGTAGAATGCTCGCGTCCCACTCAAAAGACCCAGGTTCAAATCGCAGCTAGAGGTGTGCGCCGAGCCGGTTTCAACCGGCCGCGGCGTGGAGGTCGTTCCGAATAGGTGGTGGCCATGGAGGAAGGAAAAAACAAAGGAGAGGCGCAATCCTATCCCAAGGCTTTGCGAGAAGTGTTGCGGAAGTGACGTCAAACTTATGGGGCAAGCAAACCTGTATGGGGGAAACAAAACAGCAGACGCTCTGCGGCATGCTCTCTGTGCTGTTTCGCTTATATAGTCCCGGCGTTAACCTAAGCCGTATTGTATGGTTTGCATGCAATAAGTGTTGGGAGCACACCTTTTTGAGACCGTTCGTGGAAGGCCCGAGCGCAGCGTGCTGAAATACTTCGTGGAATTTTTTTACGCAACGGCACTGAAAGCACCGGTACCTGTAGGAATGAAAATCCCTCAGCCCCTGCATGATCGTATTCGCACTCACCTGGCAGGGACTTCCGCGTCCTGCCTGCCGCAAGGCCTTTTTTTCCTTTCTCTCTTTCTCTCTTAGTCATATTTTTTTATATACTGGCCGATTAGCAGTTCTTTGCTTGTATACAGTGTCAGTGTCGCGATGCACAATTTTCGAGAGCTTGCTTCATAGCTATTCCGTGCAACGCCAGCCTAGTACTTTTCTAGTAAAAGCCTTTTCAAGTAAATGCATGCGAGTGGTTCTTAAGATAGAGAAAGGAAGAGAAAAGTGAGCCCCGTTATTGTCTGCTTCAGGAGCGACACCGCCACAGAGCTCACAGGGGATGGGGTTGAGGAGGGATAAAAAGGGTAGAAGTAAAGGTATAGAAAAGAGGAAGAAGAAGCAACAACAAACTGAGGGGATAGGAGAGACAGGAAATATGAAACATGGTCACTGGAGTCCGAGGACGGGGTACACTTGCGAGAGATGTCGGCGTCTGTAGATGGCGTAGAGCAGGTCCAGTAGGTCAGAGCTGCACTGTCGTCAAAGACCGTCGGCGACAGGAGGTGACGTAGGGCCAGCCCAGTCGGCCAGAGCTACGATGACGCCGAAAGTCGCGAGCGCGCGGAGCGTGCGGGCGCGCAACCGGTCGGCACGGAATCCAGCGAGCCAGTCAAGTAAATGCATTTTCTAGTAAAAGACGCAGATGCAGAGTATATAAGTGTTGTTATGGTGCCCCAGACATGGGCAATAGTTGCTTTTTCATTTACCATTGCACAAGCATGAACGCTAAATCTTGAGCAATATCGGTGGGCACTGCGGATGGGGTCGGCCGTTTCAAGTACCCGGTGGCGTTAAGAGTGGACCGACAGACAGACAGACAGACAGACAGACAGACAGACAGACAAACAGACAAACAGACAAACAGACAGACAGACAGACAGACCAAAAGTTCTGCGTAGAAGGTCTCCAGGAAAGACCGTTGTCTAAAAAAGCACGCAAAAGAAGGAGCATTCGTGAATTGACTTGCTGACGGCAGAGAACATCGCTTCCAAGGCTCCTGCAGAGGCTGGTCGCCTGAAATCGCGAAGTGTTGATCTGCTTCTCCGCTAGGAGGTAGTGCGGGTGTTTGCGATGCTGCGGCTTCATGAATATGACGCCATGGCCTCTCCTATATTTTTTCTACCTCCATGGCGGCAGTGGCGTCGGCTCGCTTTCAAGGATGGCCATCCTTGAAAGCCAGCCAAACCTGAGAACAATGTTGTTACTCGAATCGCGGCACATATAGAGGACAGCCCATAGCATCAACCGCTCTCTCGGAACCCTTCCACTAGTGTGTACACACGGACTGCGCTCCCACGGCAAAACGAGGGATAGGGGTGTCTAGCCACCACGCAAGTGCTTTGAAGATGCCGCTGCTACGTAGCCTCCGCAGTCACCTCTGAGGAAGGAACCAAGTCTATTCCGAAACTTCGGGTTTCTTCAAAACTTTTGGTTGGAGTCTAATTCATCTCCCAGTTTTTATTACCAACCAGGCAGACTTCTGTCGAATGTTTACAGTCAAGCTAACTGTACTTTTTTTAAACAAATGTTTCAAGGTGGTACGAAACAGCCGATTTTCATGGAGCACCAAAATATCAACGCCAAGTGTATACTCGCTATATATGCCGCGAGTTATTCATCTGTGCGGAAACCTGAGGGATCTCACACATAACACTTCACTCTGTTTTTATTTCGAAGGCTTCTCGAGTTTCATGTTAAATCTTAATTTTTCTTTTGCCAATGATATTCAACAATTTGAAAGAAATTCCTTTGTCATGCGGCCGTGTCCACAGAGATAAGACGGGTTGAAACCTAGTGACACCTATATGCAGTGGGAACATCCTTCAGACACAAGGCTGACATCCTAGCTATTCTTTGCGTCCCCAATATATAAGTGTCATCGGTAAAGGACTAAATAGATTGAACGTGAAAATTTTGAAGCCTTAAAAATAAAAAAGGGCAGTGTGCAAACGCATGTATAAGTAATTCTTCAGTTGTCCTTACAGCTAGATAAGGAATTGGAGTTGCTAGATGGCTGGTTCACGTGGCTTTTGATCTTGTAAGTGTGCTGTTTGTACTATTTTTACACACTTCTTGCCGTTGTAGAGTTAGGCGTGCAGCTGTGGGACGCCTCAGCCTATTTTTCATGAGTGCGCTTCTGGTGCATGGGTTTGTAGACTTTTCACCATAAAGATTTCCCTTGATGTCCTGTCAGGTTGAGCTTCTTAGTTTGTTCTTCAAAAAATATTTTAAACCAACTCGCCGAGCAAGCTACATATGTGGTGTTCTTTTTGAAACACGGTTGTGACAAATCGGCATCTATAGTTAGTGAATTAAGTCCGAGATGAAAACTGGTGAAGCAAACGCAGATTACTTGATTTGATAGCGCGGCATGGATCATCGCACGGTGCGCAGGACAAAGCACGTTGCTGAAAATGCAAGCCCACGCTTCAGTGCTTTATCCGCATTCATCTTCTCAGCGTTACTTCACAGTTCACACAAGCTTAATTTATGGGGATCACCACTTCGTCCAATATTTTTGATCTTGCTGACCTGCCCTTACAGTGTGGATCGTTTGTGTTTAATAGAGCATTCGTATGATAATTGTCATTTTTACCTTTCTTCGTTCTATAAAAGTCATGCATGTAGTCCAGTTTCTTCAGTGAATCTTTTTCTAAATGTGCCCTAAACAGCTCGCCCTTCCTCAGTTATAACAATATCTTCCGTACACATCGTGTTTTACCCTGCCCGTCCTCAGTTCTGGCCCCAACCCTTCGCATTTGAATTGTCTTTGTTCTTCGACTCGCTTGCACAGTCATAATTATGAATAATCAAGTACTGACTTTTTAGACCTTTCATCATTGTTCAATGCCCGCCTCACATATTACATGATCTCATCACCTAGAATATGTCGACAGTCATCGCCAAACAGCAGCGTTGGCGCTGTCACTGACTGGTATTTTCTAAAATACAGGTAACTCAAAAGTATCCTAGAAATCACGTTTATATAATCCAACATTATTAGGAGCTCTCGACAAGTTTTTTTTTATTGTCCACCTATTTAACTTGAAACGGCATGTGAACTGATTCCGATGCGTTTGCGTGTTGACAGAATTAAGGCCAGACTGGTGACAGAAGGTGCAAATAAAGGTATGTTAGCAGAAAAAAAATCCTACTTAAGTAGCGCACCGAGAGAACCCATCGGCGGTGGCGGCGGCGGCGCGCCGATCGGTTGGCGTCGGCGGCGGGCATATCAAAGGCTGTCGGCGGTGGCGCGCCGACCCTTCGGCGCACACCTCTAATCGCAGCTGTGGACGATGGATTTCCTTTTTTCTAAATTTTACTTCTACAGTGGTATTGGTTGGCTTAAAAAAATCTGGCTTCAGTTGCCACATATTGTTACAAAAAATTCACGTGAACTATGAAGTAAAAAAACGCTGGCAATGAGGATGCATGGATAGATTGATATGGCTGTACCCTTTAAATCGAACGGCGGCTAACGCCGCCTAACTGTAATGTTTAGGGAACCAAGAACTATATTTATGTTTTTTTGCTTTTTAATAGAGGAGTTGAGGACTAGTACTTTGCAGTGAAGGGTTTAATTTTCACTCGTGGCTTGACTTTAGCCACCAATCGGATAACCTCCTTCTAGTTAACTCTACCCGCTTAAAGTCTTTTTTGCCCTGCCTGCCCCTAAACCCTAGTGCTTTGAAAAACTCTGCGTCATCATCCTGAACTATAGGGTGAAGCTCTTTACAGAACATTAACAAGTGTTCGGCAATTTTGTCCTCCTCCTCTCCACATGCACCTGCATACCGTATCGAGCCCATCCATCGTATGTGGCCCGATATGTCTTGGTTCGCAATGCTCCCGTCCTGGCCTCAAACAGTCGAGAACTACTTCGAGTATTATCATTGATCATTTCCTTGGCAATTTCCTGCTTGAAAGTTGGATAGATCTCTAGTGCGGACTTCTTACTCATGCCAATTCTCCACATACCGGTCTCCGTTTCCTTCTTCTTAATAACTGATAGTTTTTTTTTGGTTTGACCCCTGTTGTTTTCTAAGTAGAGAGCATGTATTTTCAGCGCCACCGCACGGGATTAACGAAACTTTAAAGCATGGCTCCCAAGATTTTGGCGAATAAGAAAGATGGTGTGCTTTCACTCGCCTGCGATGATAGCACACCGTCATATTTCACGTGATTTTTGATAGCTATATTAGCAACTGAAGCCACATTAAAAAAACAACCGATACACCTGTGCTAGTAAAATTAACAAAAATCTATTATCCACATTTGCGATTCAAGCTGGGTCTTTTGAGTGTGAAGCGAGCATTCTACCCTCGACCATTTTGGTGGAGCTGCGCGCGACTCTCAAAACGACAAACACATTGCAGACTACCGATCCCTGCGCCACAAGCGGATCGACCTTTTTGGGCTTCACTTTGCATTGGTGCTGCGGCCGTACTAGACACTCCCCTTGTTATAGTACACTGTACCTGGGGTCAGCGATCTTGGTTTTCATATGGAGGAACATGTTGCCCCGTGGCAAAAGGAGCAACGTTTCTCAATTTAAAGACGAACATTGGAGACATTGCCGTTTCTCCGTCACTCCATTTTTTTTCAAGAGTGCAGCTTACTTCCAGTAATTTAGCATCTTCAAGGGAAAAATATTATCGTGCCACGCCCGCTCTCACGTGGATTAACATCGTATTGCCTGCGGAAAAATGTTCCCTACAACATAAATCTTGAAAGCAGCCAGGAAACCGTTCTCCTCGCCGTTCCGATGGCGCTGCGTGCTGAAGTTTTGCAGGCGTACAACGACGATCCTTCTGTCGGTCGCTTAGGCTTTGCTAGGACATTTGCGCGCATCCGACCATAGTACTACTGGCCACAGCTGTATTTGTCCATTCAGCGCTACGTCCGAACTTGCCGTTCCACCCGTAAAGCCCGCCGGCTTCTTCTAGCCTTTAGATCCACCTCCAGCACCGTTTCAGCAAGTGGGACTAGATCTTCTCGGTCCATTCCCTACGTCATATTATTAAAAGAAGTGGATAATTGTCGCAACCGACTATCTGACTCGCTATGCAAAAAACCAAAGCCGTGCCTAGTGGAACTGCAGTCGATATCACGACATTCTTTGTCCACGACTTTGTTTTGCGTCGTGGTGCACCTGCTGTTCTCATAACCGATTGGCGGAGCAGCGTTTACGCCAAAGTTATTGCAACGGTTGCCAAGCATAGGCAAACTAACCACCGGAAAAAACAGCTTATATCCCCAAATGAACGGCTTGACGGAGTGGTTAAACAAAACACTGGATGACATATTGTCCATGTATGTTGATGTAGAGCACAAAACGTGAGATGAAATGTAGCAGTACGTAACGTTTGCTTATAATACCGCTTTGCAAGAGACCACACACTTAACAGCATTCGAGCTTTTTATAGCCGTCGCGTCATAACATCGTTAGACGCTATGTACCCGTACACCAGGACACCAGCGGAAATGACAGCGTTGACGACTTCGTTCAGAAAGCTGAGGAAGCTGGCCAGCTTGCACGTAACCGCCTTCGCACGAAGCAAGGTACCGACGCTTGTTGTTTGCAACCAAGGCCGAAGCAACGACCACTATCAACCAGGTGACTATGTCTGGATGTGGACACCAGTTCGACTACGTGGGCTTCTGGAGAAGCTATTGCGACGCTACTTTGGCACTCACGAAGGTGTGCGCTGCCTCAGTGAGGGTAATTACGAGGTAGTTCCCCAAAGCTATGGTACCAGTTCCAACCAGCGACGTCCACGTACAGAGGTAGTTCACGTAGTACAGATGAAACCATACCACGCCCGCGAGTTACGAACACATCGACCTTTTTCTTATTATCTACAGCAGCGCGGGGTTATTTTTTATTGATGTGACCATCTTTGTACATGGTTATCTCTAGCATCTAATTCAATCGACCGGGACGGTCCCTCTCAAAAAGGGGGAATTGACGCAAGGTAGGTTGGCAACTATAGTGGCCAGCCTCCGAGTAGGATAAACAAGAAGGTTTTGGGCCGTGTGGTCAGGTGTTCGTGCTTTTGGCCTTTGTTATCGAAAGCAAACGCCCTGTTTTGTGCGTGCATGCTTGTGTCTTGTGATAATGTAATTTTGTGTTCGTTTGGAAATGTCGTGTCAAGGAGTGCGAGAGGCAATGTTAATGCTGGGGCGTTTTATTAAATGTTAAACAATTTTAGCAACTTCGGCGAATTTGAGCGTATCTATCTATCTATCTATCCATCCAGCTATCTATCTATCTATCTATCTCTACATCTAACCTAGCCGCCCTCGACTTTTAGTTCTCCTGGCTGTCAATATTGTTATCGGTACCAAACTTGGTATGGCATAATTTGACTGTATGAAGAACATATTTGACTAGTCATAACATGAAAATAATGGCATGTATGTCATGAATGTCATGATTAACATTATTTCGTGGTCCTGCAGCTCTTGCGGTGGTTTCGGTCACATGGCATGTTGCAAAACTTGTATTATATGACATGATACCAAGGTGAACACAAGCGACAGACCCTAACATGAAAATCATGACATGCGTGTCATATAACACATGACTACACGCCACGCTCATGATGCACTCGTGGCTATTTCGCTAGCTTCACATATACCAAATTTTCTGTTACAGTATGTAAATGAATGACGAAGGTATGTGACTTGTGTGAACATGATAATCATGAGATGCGTGTCATGTAACAATAGGACTGCATGCCACACTCATGATGTGCTCGCGGCCGTTCCACTAGCATCACTTACACCAAATTTGGTATTACGGGACGTCAATGAATGATGAAGGTATGATACTGGTGCAAACATGATAAACATTAGATGCGTGCTGTATGACTACATGCTATGCTCATGATGCGCTCACGGCCGTTTCGCTGGCTTCACATGTCTCTAACTCAGTATTACGCTATGAGAATGGACGAAATAGGTGGCACTTCACAAACATGATAACCAAGACATGCGTGTCATGTAACTACCCGAATAGATTCCACACTGATGATGCGCTCGTGGCCGTTTCGCTTGCTTCACATATGCCAAATTCGGTATTACGTGTCGCCGATGGATGACGAAAGTATGTGATTGGTGCAAACGTGATAATCATGAGAGGCGTTTCATGTTAGAACATGACTACATGGCACAGTTAAGGCACCAATACCGTTTGACGTGACGCGGTACGCGTGCTCGTCGGCGTTTATTTCGTCGCGTCGCGCTAGCGTTGCCACGCCAGGCGCTGGTCCTGCCATATACTCGCAGGCGCGCGCCGCGCTGCGTTGTTCTGACGCATGCGCGTTTCGGCGCGCCCGGCATCCCTCCGTCACGAGAAGAGGGAGACGCAATGTTGTCTAAATAACGCATGCCGCATTTCGAACCGGTTGCCGTCCGGCCACGCAGACGGACGCTGGCCGCGCTTGGCGTCAGACTATGGAGTGTTCGCTTTTTGCTACGTTGCACCACTGTTCCCAGCATACGCGCACGTCAACGCTGCGTTGGGGTATATTGGGCCCTTCATGATGCGCTCACGGCCATTTTCGCGAGCTCCACATACACGAAATTCGGTGTTCCGTGACGTCAATGAATGACAAATTGTATGACTGGTGGAAACATGATAATGCTGACACGCGTGTCATGTAATAAGATGACAATATGCCACGCTCATAGCGTGCTCGCGGCCATTTCGCTAGTTCCATATACACCAGTTTTCGTACCACGTCATGTGAATAGTTGACGAAGGTAAACGACACATCCCAACATCATAATCATGACACGGAAGTCATGTACAGCATCATTTATCTCCACCTCGTAACGTTGTGCTGATTTTAATGTGACGTATCAAGGTTTCTCATTCGTGCTTCACATATCATCGATTTACACTGTACGTGAATTCTGCAAATTTTTTGAAGGGTTTTTGTTTTACCGTTGACTGGTGCCACCCACAATAAAGCAGTAAAATTGCGATGCCTCTGCAAGGGATCCGCATGTGCTCGAAACTATACTTCGAAGTTCGCGGGAAACGTAGTAGGGGGGGTGCACTGGTGAAAAAAGAAAGAAAAATGGAAGCCTGATTAGAAGGGAGGTCGGAAGAGTGCCGCGTTTTACGTGTATGGGTTACTTTTCACACTCGATTGAATGCATTCTTCTTGCTCTAACTAGAACTGCATTGTAACGCTGTTTTGAGAACTCTTGCATAACCTTTAACGAAACGATAGCTGTGCCACGACATGGTTTTATTGCTTTTTGAAGCATTCTTCGCTTCTTAGGCTGGCACACCTGCCGCCCAGCCGTGCTCACCACAACTGGTCTCCCCTATAGATGAGGCACGTTCAGTGGGTCTTCCCAACGAGGATCAATGCGCTGTTCGGCACGCGAGAGATAATTAAACAAAATCACAGCATTTTCAAGGAGTGAATGATCAATTGGGCGAATCGTCCATTCATTCGTCTGTCTGTCCGTGCATTTGTTTGTCCGTTGCGTCCATCGACTGCTATCACACTACAGCACAAGTCGGATGGACGGACGCTTCGTTCCACATATCATATCATGCACTTCGTATATGTGCTGGCTACACCGGAAAGAAGGACGACTGAACAAAGGATCCTATAAGAAGCTTCGTCTCTGAAAACAATAGAGCTACGTCACGTTACGCATCGCAGCTTGTATTACGTCTGTGCGCCTGTATTATATCTCTAAACATATTACAATGTGAATCTGGGGTAGTTCCACGAAAGGAACACGAAATTAACCCATTTATTTACGGGAAACGCGTGGGCGCACAATGCGGGTATTTTACTTTTGCTTGTGAATGCGGCATTTTAATTTTGCTTTTACAGTTTTTAATAAGTGTGCGGCGTTCTATAGTCACACATGCCCGCAAATCCGCTGTCGACGGCACCGTTCACACCGCTACTGCACATGCTGGCGTCTCATGCCCAAGTTTTTTAAAGAGAACAGTTTTTCTTGAGAACCTTCGACGCAAAAATTTTGGCATGTCTCTCTGTTTGTACAATTGCCTGTTTGTCCACCTTTAACGGTACCTTAAACGGCACCAAAGTGACCAAACAAACGATATTCCAAACGGCAGACTTCATCCACCGCACCCCCCAATAGTGCTCAAGATTCAGCGTTCATACTTGTGCGATTGTCAATTAAAATGCAATTATTTCACATACAACACGTCAATACTCTGTATGTATGTCTCTTACTAGAAAAGTCATACTTAGGCAATTATAAGGACCGCAGCGTTTTGTCACGTTGCGCTGACCATACGAAGTTTGCACGAAAAGGCAAGTCTTTCCAAGGCTTTGCTAAGACGACACGGTAGAGGCACCTACTCATCGCCTAGCGTTTTACACCATATTACCTCCAATACGGGCGTGGACGCCACGCGCTTTGTTTTTTTTTGTATAACTGCCAGATAGCGCTCATGTCTCACGTGTGGCGTGACTTGAGGGGCTCATTCGCCTCGGCCACATGCTCGAGGCACTATAACGCAGCGCCTCCAGAAAACCATTCACCGATTTTCTTGCACAAAACATCAAACAAACGTTTTTTTCACTCTCTCCAGACGCAAGGCTATCCTCTTTCGACGACATTCGCAATGTAACATGCAGATACAGGGCCTATTTTTTCCTATCTGTCGTGCGGAAGGGCACGCTGAAGTATGACATATTGTTGAAAAGAACGGAAGAAGCAAGACCTGACGCCACTTCCTCTATCAGGAAAAAACTACAGCATTGAAATAGTATCAATTGCATAAGCCGTCACCAGTCGGGAACTTAAATAGCTAATATTGAATAAAATATTCATTTTGACTTCCTCTCCAAATTTTTTTCTCCTCTATGCAGAATGCCAGGGACGCATGAACGCGAGGTAGCCATGTGAACGCCGCAGGGTGAGCGGGTTACGAAAACATAACACCCGCTGGAGAGAAACGGTCGCTGAGCCGAACGAACTCGGCGCTTGGCATAAGCAACTGTCTTGCTCTGTCCTCACAATGTGCCGATGCCGTCAAGTCTGGCGTGAGAGCCGCGCTCTCACAGCGTACAACGCTTCACACTTGCCCACGAGGCCTTCCCAGTTTCTATTTCCGCCGCAGAAGCCGGAGAAAGGAGTATGTCTAAGCTACGTCTAGATTGCATGTCATCGACTCTACGATGACCACAGGCTGGTTACAGCTGCGCTTTGGTTACTTATAGCCACCCATTCGCACTGTGGGTTTTACGGTGTTCAGTGGATATGTTGGGGAAGTTAGGAACGAACATCGAGATCTTTGCTTCATGAAGAAGAACGCCACACGCGGTCAAATTTTTGCGCATGCGGTATGAAGCACAGCGCGTTACCTAGCAGTGACTACTCGCACTTTTTATTCTTCAGTATTCTACCTCGGCGAAAGATAGGTTTTCTGAAAGACGCCGTTCGTCCGCACGCGGGACTTTTTGGTTTGGATGTTGTCAAGATTACTGTAAATGAACACGATACGGATGTTACCGTTGTGCTAGTGCTACTAAAACATAATGCAAATGCAGATGAGGAAAAAACGAGACGATGATATTTTAAGCACTTTCACTGTGAAGGACACGGGAAGTAAGTGTGTCCCAATAATCCGGAGAAATTACTTATCACATTAATAAGTTGCACAATCAGGGCACCTAATTACCTAAAGCGTAAGTGGAATTTGGTTGACCACGTGTCAAATATCGGTACGCGATAAAGAAGTAAAACGATCTCTAACGATAGGAGGGCAATGCGATTCAACGACGATAATTAGCGCAGTTTTCACCCATATACGCGTCTCCGGAAAGGGAGAAGGCAAGAATTCCTCTGTCACAGATGAAGGATTACCTCCTTGCAATGATATATATAAGAAAAATTCAGCAGTTGCCATGCTTTATTCACCAATTGGAGCAAAATAAAAGTAGTAACAGAACAAACTACTTGCTTTCAGTACAGCCAGAAAATTTGTCAGTGATTTTCGCTCACACACGAGAGAAAAAAAAGACACGCACAAGCTGAAATTCCGCGCGCTCTGCTTTCTGCTCTGGTCTCCATCACTCAAGGAACCCACATTAAACGCGCCCTCTCGCAGTAGCCGGGCGCGTGAGGTGATACTCGCTGGTTTTGCTGAGGAGCGTGACGATTGGGACGGACGGGGAGCGACATTTCATTCCAGCACCATTCCAGACACGTGACTGCAGCGCCACGGCGAGCCCTGGTGCGAACTAATACGAGTGACCGTGCCCTAGGCTCTTTTCTCACGACCGCGCGTGGCCTAGGTGCCGAATTGCGCGAAAATCCCTAGGCACTTTAGTCCCTAGCGGTGCGCCCACGCTGGCTGGAGAGGGGCGGGTATGAAAGGTGCCGCTGGCTGTGTTATCTGTGGGTCAGCGCTTACCCTATTTCGGTGTTGTGCTTGCGGTATTATTCCTTGTGAATATGGTGATGCTTGAGTGCTGACTGTTGGACGTTAGTTCTGAATGCGTGGTGCGCTCTGACGCGCTTTAGTGAACGCTGTCACACAGGTACTTGCTGCATGTGGTCGCGCTGCACTGTATTTGATCCGGATCGTGTAGCGGTGACTAATACCGGTTTTCCTCGAAAAATTTTGATCGCGCGCTACAACTTTGTCGCTGCTGCGCTGTACAGCATCGAGTTTGGCGCAGATGCCCTGACCGTGATCACAAGTGTCAGTGTGACACCGGTGGTATGAATATCGCATTATTTCCACTACTCGCACAGGTAGTCCAAGTAGCATAGAGAAGAAAAAAAACCTGGGACTGCAATATCCCCTGTCGGTGATCACACGTGAATGCTTATACCAAGTTCAACCGTTCAGTTCTGTACACTTTTGTGGCCTCTACTTCTTTAGCTGCTGCTTACATGACAATTACATCAAAATTACACAGAAACGGTGCATCATACTTACGCAAGTCTCCTGAAAATATAAAACGTCTGAAAACAAGCGCACGTACACGTTAGGTCTTGCAAACAAGCTTACTGCCCACGCTTTTGACAAATTTTGTTGTTAGCGTTCTGCTGACATGAGGCACAGTGGACCAACGCATTATACATATATAGTATATGATTGGTGTGTCAAGTGGTCACCTGTAAATTGCGATCTGCATAAAAAGCGAGTGCTTTGCCTTCAGCGCTACTTTGGCATGCTCACTTTTGCTAAACACCTAAATCTAAACCTCGTCGTACATTGAAGGTGTCGTCATCATCAGCTTGACTACGCCCACTGCAGAGCAAAGGCATCTCCCGTGATCTGCCATTCAACCCGGTCTTGTGCTTTTTATTGCCGTACTATACCTGCAATCTTTATATCTCATAAACCCATCTAACTTTCTGTCTCCCCTTCGTGCGTTCGCCTTCTTTGGGAATCCCGTCAGTTACCCTTAATGACCAGCGGTTATCTTGCCTACGTGCAATGTGCCCGGCCCATGTCCATTTCTTATTCTTGATTACAACTATGATATCCTAAAACCTGGCTTGTTCGATGACCCACTCTGCTCTCTTCTTGTCTTTTAAAGTTACACCTATCATTTTCCTTTCCTTCGCTCACTGGGTCATTCTCTATTTAAGCTCAACCCTGTTTGTAAGCCTCCAGGTTTCTGCTCCGTAGATAAATACTGGCAAGATGCAGTTGTTATATACCTTCCTCTTAAGGGTTAGTGGCAGATTACCATTCATGATTAGAGAATGCTTGCTGAATGTGATCAACCCCATCTTTATTCTTCTAGGAAAGTCACTCTCATGGTTCGGCTTCGCGGCTCCTACCTGTCCTAAGTAGGCATATTCCTTTACAACTTCCAGCGTCTCTCCACCTACCGCAAAGTGCTGTTTTCTGCCGAGACTGTAGCACAATACTTTAGTTTTGTGGACATTCATTTTCAGGCCTACTTTTCTGCTTTCAATGTTCAGTTCTGTAATCATGAGCTGTAACTCATCTCCTAAGTTACTCATCGAGGCAATGTCATCAGCGAATCGCAGGTTACTCAGGTACTTTCAATTAACTCTTATTCCTAACTCTTCCCAAGCTAGGGTCCTGAAAACCTCCTGTACACAAGAGATGAATAGCACTGGAGAGATTGTATCTCTCTGCCTTACACCCTTCTTTATTGGAATTCTGCCGCTTTTTTCATGGTGACTGTGAATCCACTGTAGATTTCTTCCAGTATGTTTATGTAGCGTTCTTCAAGGCCCTGATTCAGTAGTTCCTGCATTACTGCTGATGTCTTGACTGAGTCAAGACATCAGCAGCATGTATAGGTGTTGATTGTATGTGAAGGTGTTGTTTGATTTGTTTATGGCACACGATAACGTTAACATTATGGTACAATCCACAGTACAGTAAAGTGTGGCGTATTTAGGTCGGTGCATCTTCTTTTCATGATCTAGCAGTAATTTATATAAGGCAAAAAATATCAGTTATGATCTTGTTGCTTTTTCCCACTTCATAATGCAAATTGTTTAATAAAAGATCACATCCGCTACAATAATAAAAGGACCAGGGCAGTAGAGGGCCTTGACACTTTGATCATGCACTACCATGTTGCAATTTTCAACTGCAACTCCAAGACCACTGTTTGGCATACTTAATGCACAATAAATTCTATTGTTGCAACATTTGTCTGCGTAAACTTTTGGTTGTGAAAACATGCTCAGTAATGCCCAATAATTTCTATTGTTGCAACATTTGTCTGTGTAAACTTTTGGTTGTGAAAACATGCTCAGACGATTGACAACAGCTGGTATATTAGTTTTTAAAAAGCACTCAAATGATACTCCATGCCTACTGACTATAGCACAGCGTAATAGTATTTGTCTAAAATATGTAGTCAATATGTACGAAACAACAGCTGCAGCACTTTAAGCAAGTTATTTGCTGTTAAATAAAAGCTGGGAGCACTTGATCACAGCACTATTGGGAGTCTGTCACCATGTACAGATCTTTTGTACTTGCATAAGTTTCTGTGCTTTCAGGCTCATGCACAGCAAAGCAAAAGGAACCTACGTTGCTCTCCATTTAAAGCATAATAAAAAAATTGCCCGCAGCTTCCCTCGGGGGAACACTGAGGAGAATTCGGAGCATATAATTGGTTAACGGGGTGTTAAAGTGCGACTTACTTGGGTCGATGGCTAAATTGGTTAACGTGGTTGTGAAATGGGGTGTTAAATTGCGACTTACTTGGGTCGATGGCTAAATTGGTTAACGTGGTTGTAGGAGGGGGTGTTAAATGAGTGAACACGTACACACGTATGCGAAAGGGCGGCGCTGGTCGAAGGGACGTCGATCATTGTGTTTGTGGATTCGTTGGCATTCATTTCACGGCGACTTCGGACGTCGACGCGCCGTACAAACCAACGAACGAGCGGCAACGGAGCGAGCGAGCGCCGACCTTGAGTATATATACAGCGCGACGGCGCATGCGCTGTCAGCTGTCGAATGTTCTCGAAGGAGAAGCGCGCGCGCGGCACAGATGGCGACGGCGCGACGGCGCATGCGCTGTCAGCTGTCGAATGTTCTCGAAGGAGAAGCGCGCGGGGCACAGATGGTGGGCGACGGCGCGACGGTGCATGCGCGCGCGTCAGCTGTCGAATGTTCGAGAAGCGGTGCAGACGGCGCGGACGGCGCACTACAAGGCGCGAGTATAAGATGCTTCCGCATCTAAAAAATTTGATTTACCTCGTGCACATATACATTTCAACTAGGAAGTTTGTCTGGTTAGAGTTAGTTGAGAAGGTAAAAGTACTTATGATCTTTAGATGCTATAACGCCCCGTGAGGAGGCTTTGGTGGTCAAAAAAATGCTTTCTTAGCAGAACAACCAAGACAAGGCTCCTTTGATTGTGATTTAAAAAAAGCCTTTTCTAGTCTTCGGCAATAGAGTTTTAACGCCCTTCGCTCACACCAAGGAAAGTCAACTGTTTTTCTAGGTCTTAAGCTCTTTTGCTGGCCTCCGAAGAATGTTGTACTAAGCTTTATTTTTACTCTTTATATAGCTTCCTTCAAAGTCTTGTATAACAAACTGCTAATCCCTGAACATTAAATGTCTAGAAATTCAAATACTTCTGAAGTAAACATTGTCACAAATTATTCGGATTTTCTTTAGCGTGTCAGGATGGTGTCATAACATATTGAACTTCACTGTAATGAGTAGAGTATTTTGCTCTGATTTTGCAGTGCTGTTTTCATTGCTATGCATTTGCACAGATTGTCAAACACATCACAAATGATCTAATAACAAATGCCTCAACTTAGTAAAGAGAAAACTTGTATAATTCAAATGTAATGTTTATTGTATCTCATGAAGTGGGTAACATCATTCAGTAAAAGCATTGCTGGTGATCTCCATAGTCACAGAAATAATTGAATTTAAGTAATTAGTATTGAGGTTCCACTTTGTTGCATGTACATATAGTAGCAGCATATTTATCCTCTTCTTTATGCCTCTGCATTTCAATATAGACATTTAAACAAACTGGAAGTGTCGTATCATTATTGCCTGCCTTTGTCATATTTCACTCTGACTTAGCATAGTATTTGATGCTAGATGCCAAAAAAGAGAATAATATGTCACATCTCCATTCACTTTGAAGAGGTTTCTTTTTAAGCTATTGTTCAAGGCAGTGACGTTATTCAGCATTCGGCTGTAGAGCATATGAGCAATACAGTTTGTTTGTACAGGACGCTATACCATCGGTCGCATATGCAAGCTTTTTTTGGTGTACACATGTAGCTTTCAAAATCATCAGTGTAAATCATCATCCCAGACCATGACTGTCTGAATAAACTTAAAAAAATGTGGCTGTCTTTATTAAATATGAAATAGTGCATTAAAAGAAAGAAAGTGTATCTCTAATCTGACCCTAAGGTAAAGGGAAACGGTACCGTACAGTCAGGGGTGAATCCGGCCAATCATTTTAGGGGGAGAGGGGTTGCCTAACGTAACACTGGAGAGAGGAGCATAGTCATAACTTTTTGTTTTTTACTAGCTTAAAAACTCTATCATAGCATAAATAATAATAATGTGTGCTTAAATGAATCCCAGTCATTTGTCCTATTTGGTGATAACAGGTGGATGGCAAGCACTCAAGAGAGGGGGAGGGGATACTGACAGGCTTTGGGGTGGGGGCGATCGCTTCTAGCGCCTCCTTTCAGGATCAGCTACTGCGTGCAGTTCTGCACAAGATCACAGGATTGATTCCGAACCTCAGCGAAATCCTGCTCCCAGTTTTTTTTTATATGAATGTGTGGTTCATCACAGAATTTATGGCATTGTTTAGCAGTGCGATTTTTCAAGGCCTTCTCTATTGCCATGACTTTTTTCTCATTTATTCAAACCAGAAGACAAGTTCACCAAGGAACATTTACTGCGTGGGAGGATGTTTCAAACAGTTGGTTACGTGTTAAAGTTGGCCCATACACAAACATTTTGCTAATGAACAAAATTTCTTCAACTTCATTAGGCAAACTAATTCTATATATTTGTGCGGCAGTCATGCAGCTATACTGTCAAAGAAATAATGTTTCAGGACAAATAGAAATGTTTAATAAAAGTTACTGACAAGAAAATGTAAAGTTAGGCGTCTGTCATAATCATATGGTGGTTTTGGGATGTTAAACCCCACATATCACCGAAAATGATAAGGTAACCTTGCCTGAAAACGTTGCTCATTCACTATACACCTCAAGGACCAATATCGATTCTCAGCAATCAAAGACAAGTGAAAATCTAGAAAAAAAGTGCATTTTAAAACCAAAATAGGGAGCAGATAAACATTTTTGCCACTGAGCACTTTTACTAAATATTCTAACCAAGATTGCAGCAAAATAAACACCTGCAAACATATGAGCTAGTAATAACAACAGAATGCTCAGCTTGAGGTTTTTGGTGCCGGAAAAATAAGGAAATTATGAAAACGACCACATGTTGTATGATGAAGCTAAGACTGCTTTATTAGCAGTTTTTAAAATGCCTATCTTATGGTTCATTTCAATAATGTTCCTGACTTAGCTCGTTGTGCACTAGGCTGGAGTGCAGAATAATTCCACCACTGCCACTTATCCTCCTTTGAGGTCCTTGGCAGCAAGTACACCTACCTGTAACAGACAGGGCAAATTACCCCACCTCCTCCTTTATTTCGCTGTACAATTTCTAGCAGTAGCCTATCTTTCCACTCCCAAATAAAGGTGGAAGTTAGTAAGCTGTGCATGCAAGAACTTAACTGCATGACTCGGGCTGCAATTCAAAGCATAAACTCTCATAAAAAACTGCAATAAGTGTTGACTTTGTTTGGACTGCAGATATATAGGCAAAATTGTTTGAAACACAATATGAAAATAGGTGTGCAATTTTACTCCAAAGTATCACACTGTTAAAATAGTGTGAAGAGAGCACTCGCAGATAGAGCAGCTGAATTGGTGGCAAGCATTCCTTGGTTGTACGGGTAGTCACATTCAATGGGCCTCTTGTGCAGCCCTGGCAACTCTATGAAAAAAGCACATGCTAGTGCCTCCATTCCCACTTCAATCGTGAGTGGGCACTGTAAAATACAGAGCAAGCGCTCCCTCCCCTTCTGCAATTATTTTTCTACCTATTCTCCACTACAGAATTCTACAGCAGCAGTTCTTTGGAAAACAATTTTTTGAGAGTCCCTATATATGCGCAATATTTTATAACACATTTACAGTGTGATGCCTCGGGGCTGCATTCTGAGATGTCACAAATTGTCTGAACATTTGTAAAACATCTTTCCCGCCTTGTCATAACACCTGAAATTTCACAAAAGGATTCTCCTCGGGTCTGTAAAACAGTAAATGTGTGGTATTCAATAGAACATTTCATTAGAAACACAGGTGTGCATTTCCTTAAAGGCACTTCTACATTGAATTAGTGTCCGAGACCAAGCAAGGGCCCCCTTCCAGGTCATCTTTCAATGTCGAGGGGGTGATTTCTCGGGATTTTACAGTAACATGAAGTTGGAGGTAGTGCTTGGGCCAGTGTGCATCTCTCACTTTCAAGTACTAAGAAGGTAGACAGCTTGTACCCCTACGCAAAGAGATGAAACACAGCATACCAAATACGTTTGCACTGTTTCAAGTCCTATTTCACCAAGGCGAAACTCGCATGTCATACAAACAAGTTGTGTAAATGAGGGCAATCTTCAGCCATGTGTAGCCTTTGAGCTTGTGAGGGCACACTTCCCACGTCACCAGTGACAGTCAGCATGGTTATACACTGTCGTTCTTTATGAAAGGAAAAACATGAGCACGTGGCCTGAGCTAAGCGGCGACTGGCTACAGTACCATCAACCTACAGCTGAAGAAAGCGTGCCCACTTATGTTTTAATCAGCGCCTATTCAACGGTCATAATTCATTCTTTTGTTTGCCAATAGATGCCTTCAAAAGGCGATATGCTTTGTTTAGGGGTTGTTTTGGTTGTTCCGATTCAGTTAGTAAATAATGGTAAGACATACCGCCACAAAATTTGAACAGGTCATTTCTTTTGTTGCGATGAGTGGCTAATGATCCAGTTATCTTGACTGCAAACCTTTTTTAACGAAGCGCACAACAGTTAAATTGTTTAAAGACATTTTCATAGTGCTCTGCTCGGGCGTATGAACGTTGCCTCACAAGATACCACAGCGCTGCAGACCTGTGAGACTGCATTTTTTTTAGAAAAGCAGTGCATGGGCTCGTTCAAAAGTACATGTAATGTGTGTCTGTTGCAATAAATTGTCCTCTTCGTCACGCTTCCTATCTTCCATCCTCCTAGGATTAGACGCATTGAGATGTGATACACCTAACAATACAACTACACTGACTTTCATTTCCCTTTAGGCCAGGTGAATGAGCTGGTCAGCTACTCTACATCATTCTTATTAGTTTTTTTCTTTGGGTGTTGAAAGGACACTGAAGAGCGAAATAATTTTTCGGATACTTTTGAAGTATGATTTCACATCACCACTCTTAACACGACACTACGCTTGGCAAGTGCGAAACTGCGCAAAGAAAATGCCTCACCAAACGCCATGACATCAATAATTTGGATGGCAATTACTGGTTTCTACATAGCTTATAATCAATAAAAATGAAGGGCATTGTCATCTGTGAGTATCATAAACCTAGCATATGAAGTTTCACTAAATATCATCGAGCCAATCGCAAAATTGTGAATAATACATTAAAAAACTTTTGACGTCACGCATGGACATTTCAGCACAACGTTCAAATGTGAAACTTCGACCTTAATTTTCTCCACTAATAATGAACTTGGGATAGCGAAACATATGGCATTGGCATTAGAGTACTTAAAGTGCAGTTGGTCGATCTAAACAAGGTCACTGTTTCTCTTCAGTATTCTTATAATGCTTTTGTGAAATACACACAAGAAGCTTGTGAATCAAGTGCAAAGCTGCACAGCAAACTGGTGTTGGGAGTACGGACTTTGTAGTATGTGATTTCGCTCATGTCGAATCGCTGCAGTGAAGGGAACCAAACTGTTCGAGACTACAGCAGCAGAGACCTATAAATCCCTCCAGAGTTTCCTTCTACAGTTTCAACCACATGGGTTCAATAGTGGCAAAACATGACATTTATTCCACTTCTTCTTTTCAACTCTATGATAAACAGAGACTAACACATGCATTTTCTTGGTTTAAATGTTGTTTTTTGATCTTTCAGTGGATAAGTTGTCTTGAGGTTACACTGGTAATATTGAAAATAGAATCATTTTGAAGAATAGATTTAATATCTCTGCTGCTAGCCTCAGTTCTGACATACATTCATGACAATTGCATTAATTGGCAATTGTAAGAATTTTCACCCTAGTAGTAACTTTACCATGCACCACCCTTTCAGCGAAATTAACTTTTTAGATATGACGGTATCTATTGAAACATTCCTTAATGTGAGGTATGAAAAATCACAAATCCTTTGCCCACACCATAAACATATAGCAGTCAATGCCACTCAGAAAAGAAAAATGAACAGGGCAGAGGCAAGTGAAATTATGAGGAGGAAGAATGTGCAGGAGAAGCGGACTCCACCCCCAGTCGAACCGGACAAAAAGAAAATAATATCTTTGGTTTACAATGTTGTTCTTGTTGCTAACATGTCTGGCCCAATTTAATCTCCAGTGGTGAACTCTTGTGATGTGCTTCTTAATGGGGCTGTCTTGGAGTTCTTTCTTTCACATAGAAATCAAGGTTACTCTCCACATAATGCAAACGAATACCCAACTATAATACATAGACTACACAAGCCATCATCACATCACACGGCAAAGAAGAAATATTCATCAGACAGGCAAAGCGTTTAAGAAGCGTCTGTAGAAACAACGATCACTATGCTCACCAATTAAGCAAGCCAAAGGGGACATTTGTCGAAATGACCTGCACAACACTCTGAACAAATTCAAAATTGAAGCTTGAAAGTGAGGAAATCATCATTAGCTGAACATGTCCCATAGTACAGCCTAACCAGCCGTTAGCCTTTGCAATCAAATACCGAAATGCATTTTCAAACTTAAATAATATGTTTCGCAAGTATTGCCCAACATTAACAACTAGCAACGAGTCGCTTCGGAAAATGTTCCCCGACATGTTAGTGGATGCAAAAGTAAACCCGCATTTTTTTGGTACATATAATACCTAGTTGTCATCTAAGATTTAGGACCTGCAAACACCTTCAAGATTACGTTAGAATTAATAGCACTAGAAGTGATTTATGCATAATATAAAATCTAGTTTTCCCTGCACTAGTTCACACATTATCCACAAAATTAAATATACATATTGTCACAAACAGGACAACATTTTAACATGGTGTAGTGGCACAACTTCGACAGGAACACAGAGTACAAGAAAACACGACACTCGCTTTTCTTGTCCTCTGTGTCCCCGTCGAAGTTTCGCTACTACGCCACATGCTAAAATGATATTTCACCAACTAGTTCTGCTCTCAACCGTACTGAACAAACAGGACAACCTGTTAACGTTTCAAATTATAGGCATCAAGCAAGCATGGTGAATGACTAGAAGCAATGGCGCAGCAATTTATAGAGGCAGGACATATCTTCAACAATCTTAAGCCTTAAATACGGTAACCAGATTTTTGAAAAAGAAAAATTGCCACACCTCAATCACATTTTTAATACATTCCAGCCAAGAAGTATAAATGTTTCAAAGGGGGCACTTGAACCAAATTGACATGGCACATACACAACAAAATTCTTTAAAAAATAAGCCATTCTTCAAGAAATTTTTAAGGCTAATTATCCCCATTGTGAGGTGGTGCTTCTTGAGGCAAAGATAATTCAACAAAATGTCTTCTTCTTTTCTACCCATCCATGCAAAACACTTGCTCCCTCCTGCCCCTTATTTCTTTCTGTTTCATGGGTTTTTGATTGAATGCCCTTTTTACCCTGGCGCAACCCATTACTGGGGATTGGCTTTTACGCGCCCAATTCAGCATGCCGACTTCTCGTTTTTATTTCCCCGTATTCACATGTGGCCTTCCCTGCTTTGTTTAAGTTGGAGGAGAGGTTATGAAGAATCTACAAAATGCACTAAGGTAGGCAAGAGATGAATTTTGGCCTTGTTGGTACAATTAACATATGTAAACTGTTTTGTGGTCATTTGTTGATTGGGTGCACCAGAGTATTCTACATTCCCTTCATCTTGATAAATCTGCTCTACACAATTCAGATAGGTCGGCAGTTGCAGCCTTGAAAAACTCTGCATGTTGAGACGATGGCTCTAGCGACAACCCGTGTTCACAAATGTTTCATCTCTTTAAGCTTGTCTTTTTCACAACTACTGTGTTTTTTTTTTGTTTCATAATATGACACTTCTTCTTTAAAAAAAATAAAATTGGTACTGCCTTGTTCAATCCGTGTTAATAATAGGTCATTTTTGTTTGTATTTTAATAGACTTTCAATGCACCCATTGTCTTGATTTCTTAAAAGCAATCATTTGACTGAGTTAGTGAAAGAACGCTTGCTCTTCTTCGTTCATTTCCTGCCGTCTTTTGTTTATTTCCAGCCATCTTGCATCTACAGACTAGTACGTACTATACTACGACTGAAAATATGAAAGAAACAAAAAGAATGATGTTCTAACACTGTAGCACCGAAATTAGGATATTTAATAATTGCGTCTTTATAATTTATCACGAGCATGTCAAGTGCCGAAGGCATGAGTGCTGGCTAACCAGTGAAGAGTTCATTCCTGGGCGAAGGTGAAAAACATCCCCCCCTCCCTGCCGACGCTAATCTGAAATTTTGTCAGTGGTTAATTATTTCAAACAGCATAACAAATCGAAAAGTGGGCCAAATGTGACCTATCACCCTAATTTGTTATGCAGCACTGAGCAGCTGACTCGTCCGTCACTCAGTGCCAGCGCAGTCGATTTTACTTGGTTGAAACGCTCCCGCTGTAGATCGGGCGCAGCTGAAGAGCGCACGTGATCCTAAAACCAGCAATGTGTTTAAATTACTCACACAATAAATGTACATCATGATTACGCGTATCGCAACAGGATAAATACGCAACACGTACTGCGGAGGTACGGTAAACAATGAAAGTCTTATTTTTGTTGTCAAGATCTGTATTAGCCTTTATAGTACTCGCATCAGGCTGCTGTACAAAACGAGCAACTTGCGCAGCGGGAACGTTTTCAAATTGTGGTACAATAACACACAGCGGTATTACCACTACTGCCACGAAATTAATGTTACAAAAGCGCGCTCACCCGGAGATTAGTTAGATGTTGACAGCTTACACGTCCTTGACACGAGGTGCACTATGAACCTGTGAACATTTGTGTTTATCACTGTCGTCACTGAACAGTTGATTTATTGCGAGAAAGAGTGCTTGCCGCAAATGAACACGTAGCTTGAACTTCGCGCTGGTTCAACGACAAAACCGGAAGCCGCCTTGACATTTTTCCTCACAGGAAACAGACGCAGTGCCAGCGAGCCAACGTAACCCTAAGTTGTTGCAAGCAAAATTCAGCGCAGCTACTATCTCGTACACAGCAGCGATGACTGGTGATTTGTGCCTACGTTTTCGTTTTTAGTCTGTCATTTTAAATGTTTGACGAAAACAATCTCTTCACATACTTGAATACCATAGTCATCATCATCAGTAAGCCCACGAAAATTGATTGCGGAACATTAAGGCACCCAAAACTGCCATTTTATTGTTATTATTAATGTTAATATTAATATTATTATAACTTCCAGAGAAATTGCAAGGCTCCTCTGAAAATGAATCATAGCCACAGTCACACGCATTCTCAGCACTGCCCTAGAACACTCGTATGCGAGGCCTTAGAACAAGAAAAAATTATGACTTAGAGACTTTCAGAGACATCACGCAACACTACAGACTGAACAGATGCAAATATCCACCACCCCATGCTAAACTAAACAAGAAACAGCAGGTTGCCTGAAGACAACTCCAGACACACACGTACCCGAATCCGGTGATCCTTCGCCTCTGCTACCCAGGCATTTATACGTCCGACGCGTGTAAGGCGTGCGGAGCCCGAGCGACGCGGCAGCACATGCTGTGGAAGTGTACCGGTAACGCGCAGCATTCCCCTACGAACCCGGTAGACATGGCAGTCTCGAACCGCGAGGCGCAATGGGAGGCGGCTCTGCTCAGCCACGACCTTGCCGATTAACTGTGGGCCGTCCGGCAAGCCCAGGATGCCGCCCGGGTCCAAGGACTCGAGGCCGTCACCTAGGCCGGGGTGCTTGTAGCCCCACCCCGCTCAATGACGCCGGACATGTTCAATAAAAGTTTTACTCACTCACTGAGAGGAAATGAACAAAACCATAACTTGATTGATTCCTAAAACCTAACTGCAGTTAGGTTAAAGCACTAGGGCAAGAAATAAGCAAACTCTCACAAATCACAAAAAAGAAACAATGTACAAAAGCTACCCACTCAAGATCTAAAGTTGAATTAACTCAGCTGAAATGGCTGATTCACAAAAAGAAAATTGCCGACATACGGATTTATAGCACCTAAGAATTAGATGAAGAATTCAAAGAAAGGACAGAGCATGACAACAGAAAACTAATTACGAATGCATACTCTAACAGATAGAGTAACATATTCAGTAGTCTCAACATCTTTAGTAAGGTGGCAAAAACTTTTACTACAGCTCATGAATAAGCCACCTAACAAAGAAAGAAGCCAAAGTTCAACAAAACACTTAAACTTCATGAGTGAATATAAACAAAGTTGAAAGAAACATAAAATCCAATGCCTAAGTAGGAACGAATCTGCTTGGATACCCTACCCTGAGAGAAGGGAATAGAGCCCTACAAAACATGACCAACGAAAAATCATGCAGCGAAATTGTTGACCCAATCAAAGATGGAGATCTCGTGTTTAAAGCTTGTGACACTTTCTGCACAATGCCTCACCTACTGGCGTATCAAATGTGCGACCTAACTAAAAAATCGCAATACCAAAGAAATACAGAAAAAAAGAGATGAAAGATTTGAAGAATTATAAACAGATGAACAGATGTCCCACTGTGGATATAGTCATGCGCTGTCAAACTGAAATATCTGCCAAACGGAATACATCCTTTTACTTAGCTTGCAGAGACTAATAAAACGCATTCGACTTGGTAGAGATACCAGCAGTCTTAGAGTAGCTAGTGCGTAATGCTTAGAGTAGCTATTGCTTAGAGTAGCTAGTGCACCCTAGCCAAGATCTATAGAGAGTCCACAGCAGACAGACAGACAATGAACTTTATTAAGGTCTTGAGGGGCGACTAGAAAAGTCCTTTTATGGGGGAGAAGCTGTCGCAGAGCAGAAAAATTTTATTCGTGAAGTTGATCTGGCAAGGAGACGAAATCTGAGCGATATTTACAGCATGCTTAGCAGAAATATTTCAGGCACCTTGTTAATAAGAAACCCGAATAAACATTTACAAAAAATATCTCGGTACTTACGCATTGCAAATGACATTTTGCTTTTCAGCAGTGGTGCCGTTGAACTACAATGACCTGAGGGTCTAAACCGAGAAAGTGTTCAAGTAGGGCTACAGATAAATAAGTAAAAGACAAGGATCTAATGTTAGGAGGCCAAACAAGAGAGCGAGAGTTCGCAACACACACTGGAATCCTTACAATATATATGTATTTTGGTCAGATATTCACAGGACACACTACGCATGAAAAGGAAATTCACCAAACAACATGGATGGGCTAAACTTTAATGGCAGACATTCCCAAATCATAAAAGGCAATTTACAACTGTCCCTAAAACGGAAAGTAGTCAACTATTGTATGCTGCGAGTACTAACATATGGTGCAAAAACTTGAATGATAGTAAAAAAAGAAGAAAAGAAAAAAGTTCAGAACAGACCAAGATATATGCAAAGTAGAAACAGAAAATGTTTATTCTAACATAGAGATATTAAAAAAGCAGAGCTCGATAGAGAGCAAACGGGGCTAGAGGACATTCTAGCTGACAATAAGAAAAAAAAAGGTGGACCTGGGCAGGTCAAGCAATGTGAGGGAGAGACAAGTGACCAGTTAGAGATATTGTGTGGCTACGAAAAGATGGAAAAATAGCTGAGAAAGGCAGAAGGCTAGAAGGGACTTGCAAACATAAGATTGATTAAGCTTGCACAGGGTTGGGGAATTAGAGGTAATTGCGAGAAGCCTTTGTATAGAATCGGACATAATAAAAGGCTGATATATAAAAAGAGCATGTGTTAGCAAGCTATTGCACATTGCAGGTTGGTTTCAATACCAACAGGTTATTCAACTCACATCGCAGTGCTACTGCTTACGAGTTGGAGTACTACCAACTGCTTTTCGACAGGTTTCTAGCAACGTTGAAATATATCTGGAAATTTTAGCAGAACCAAGTACAGTCAAGTCCCCGGCTCTGTATAGTGCTTCTGCAGCCAGGCTTAATCCGCGGTACCTTTCAGAAGTTGTGGGCTCCGACTTGGTGTTCCCAGGAGCACGTGCGACCTAATAACATACATGCAGGGCTGCTTTGCACAAGTGTGACCATGTTGAAAGGTGTGCCTGTTTAACCGTAGATGCATGATTCCTCAGGGCGCTTTCAGCACGTGAATTCTGAGAGATGACGAGTTTCGACTGATAACACACGCATGACTAGGCACTTCTTATTGCGCTTGGTCAAGTATAATATGGTTGGCATTGCAAAACTTCTTTAGCACCAACCACTCCAGTTCCAAACTAAAGCACAATGCACGAAGGAGGTAAATGAATAAGCGCGCCTGCCACCACAATTTGAATTTTAAAATGTTACATATTTGCTAACACAACGAAATGAAGGCATGACTTCTCTGAAAGGCCATGTTCTACAAGAAGTGAGTGCTCTTTTTGGAGAAGTCACGTCTTTATTTGGTCATGTTACGAAAGTATGAAATCATGATTTGTTGCAGCAGGTGTGCTTTCTTTACCTGCTTCGTTCACTTTGCTTCAGTTTGAACCTGGATGGCTGGCACTGAAGAAGTTTCGTGATGCTAAGCGTTCAGCAACCCAAATCACTGAGGCAAACTAGAACCTGAAGATGAGGCATGCCCGCTGTTTCATACTGAAGAAGCCTGCTCGCACGACCTGGGAAAGCCTCACTGGGCTGGGAAATGTTCACATTGCAGAAAGTGTGCGCTATGTACTCAACAAAGGCCCAAAATTTAGCCATGAACCTCTGTTGCTGGCTCACTAATTACTGGTATTGCACCGACGACTTGCAGCAAAAGTCGAAGTCGCAGTTAGGGACTCTTGCTTACAAGACAATGTCTAAGCTCTAGCAAGAACAAGGGAAAAACTCTCTTCGTCAGAAGGATACGTTGGTGGGTGTTGTCATTCTTCAAGTGCAACAATTTGTGCCCATTTCAAGTGGATAAAAGTAGTGGCTCCGTAGTAATGGATGTAGATTTGTGTAACTTCAAGGCAAGACAAGCAGTCTTCATGAACATCGTCAAGTTAAAAGTCATCAAAGCAAGAGTTTTGAAAAGCAAAACAGTGGCTCTAAGTAAGAACTTGGAACTTGCACGACTAGCAGAGTCTATTGCATACTGCAGCTAGCAAAAGAACACCCTTTTTGTGTTTTCATGGCCAAGGCACTTAAGCTGGGTGTTTCATTCAGGACAATTGTGAGTGATTGAGGTATCTGGCAGAGCATGATTAGTCAGTTCTTAATGAGGCGGCTAGACTCGGTTGTCACGAGAGATTCCTTTTAAACTGGAAATTTCCCATGTATCATCCACTTTCTTCAAAGACTCCTTCAATGGGTACTTGCTCTTGGTAGATGTCGGAGACTTATTTTATTCTGTGCGGCACGGTGAATTGTTTTTCTACATAAGAAGCTGCACAGACGAAAGTGGTGTGGTTGCCTTCAGCAGGAATGCCGCGGACATGGCAGTATAAGCTTTTATGGCCCTTCTCAAGTTTTATGTTAAAGGTAGCTCGTATGTTGCTCCTGTGTTGTTCAATTTCTTATGTTTGAGCGTAACCGCTTTTATTACGTTCTACTAACATTTTAATTAGTGGGAGGTTTTGAAAGCTCTTACGTATGACAATAATTTTTTTAAATATTTTAAAGCAACTAATCACCATCACATATCAGCGCATTGTTAACAATGTTCTAGCAGGCTTTCACAGACAGAAAAAGGATTGGTGTTTACACATGAGTTGAAGGCTTGTGGCTTTTTGCAGTTTTTGGCTTAGCGCATTACCTAGCAAAGTCCTCATGGCTGTTGGCTTTTTTGTCTGGGTGTGCTAAAAATTGGTTCTATACGTGTTGAAGCATTCCAAAACTGTGAAAGGGCTCATAGCTGAACAATGCCCAGAGTATGCATGTGCAGGGTCGTGCTTGCACGTTATGCAGAAGACTTTTCTTAACCGATTGGACAGGTTGTCTGTGGTTGGTTTCTTTCGCATGCTCCTTAACTCTGTAGCTGACTTACTCCACCAGACTATCAAGAGAGAACACCACGATACTGGGTAAAGCAAGAGCGCACAACAGCAAGACCTGAGGTTGTACCGTGTATGCACCGAGCTGCACACGACCTAAAAATGATCGCAAACAGAGATTTCATGCCGATTCTTTTTTTCTGCGCCATGAAAATCATCTCAGCTTTCTCATGTATACTATCTGATGGAAGCAACAAAGGTGGGTACAGTAAGAGGCACACCAATCATACACAAAATGTGTCAATGAGGTCATTTATGAAATTCCACTATCCTACAGCAAAAGATGAATGTTGGCCGGGCAAGAATATGCGTGAATGAGCATGTACAGAAACATGAGCTTTCGTTAAAAATAAAGATGGGGCACATTTGCTGACGCATTGTGATTCTCTTAAGTGTGAGCCGTACCTGGATAAGGTTTGGTATATTGGCAGAAGCAGGGACACAACTACTCGAGAATGCGTGGATGCATTCTATATAAAATCACGAGGTTCTTTACTTATCATTGATACTTTGTCTTTCTGGTAGGTAGCCAACAAGTTCACAGATTGTGATTAGATAGTACGCTCTCAACGTGAGCCTAGCTAACTCCACACGTGTGTGCCTATATTTTCGATAAAAGATATGATGAATAAGCTGTCAAAATATTGAGCTCCCCTAAACTACTTTTCTCATTACTTTGTCATTATTAACAGCCATATCTTTGTGGCTTCTACAAGAACATGTACCGATTAGAATAGCAAAGAGTACTACTAGCCTGACATTTGTGTCTTAAAAATATGTAGGGGCAAATTTGACATAGAAGAGGGAAACCATGTCTGGGTGATGCAGACCAGGGAGACATGTGGCTATGCCAAGTTACCGATATGCAATGACAAGGGGAATGAATGCAGTGATTGTGCGAGCATTCCAAGCTAGAAAAAGGCTAGGAGTGACCAGTGCCTTCTGTCACATAAGCCATGAATTAACAAAAGCAGTCACCGTCACCTCTGCCACCACCTGGAACGTAAGAGCAGTGCCAAAGGCTGCATTCATTGTTGTTCTGCACAGGCTTATGGCATACGGCTCCATAAAAGTAAAGAGAGGGCACATAAATGCTTCAGTGTGGTAGTGTCAGAGCGCATACTCAAATTTGTGGCAGCAAAATTATAAAAAATCACTGCTTTTTGACATAGCCGTTTAAAAAAACTTTAAATCGATCTGAAGACGTTACATTCTACAGATATTTGCTGGTAAATGAAAATTCTTCGATAGATTAGAAGCTTCGCAAGATGGTTTGCTAGATAGAGTTTCATTAGTATTTATTAGTAAAAGTTACACATAGGGGAGCCATGAAAATTTTGTAAACGGGGGTGGGTGCTGGAGACGACGTTTTGACAAGTAGACTTGTCTGTTACGAGGCGCAACAAAATTTTGAGAAATTTCGCTCAATACAAGAACCATATTACTTTAGCATTGCGCCTATCCCAAGAAATTAAGTTATTTATATTATAGAGGAGCTGAGAAATGTAACTTCATGCTATTTAATATTGCGCACACGCACCAAGGAAGACAAAAAGCTTGTATGGCACACTGACTACTAGGCGGGGACAAATTTGCTAATCTGATAGTGAAGTAAACATGACATCCTTTTTGCACACAGGAAAACTAGTAACACGACCCAAAATGACATTGTACTTCCTAGAGAATGAAATGTCCTTCAATGTTCCATGTGATACTCTTGATTTAGCAAGACCGAACACATACATCTGCTTGAACCTATACATAGTGTTCATGGGATGTCACTTCCGCCGATGTATCCATCTCCCGCCATGCTCGGGTACCTCGCTGGGTACCTACAGCAGTTAGCGTGCTGCAGCGTGGTTTGTCAAGAGCTCGTCATCTGTTGCTGTGTGCGATGTTTGAAAAGAAGCCATGCCGTATTTCAATGTCATGCTTTAACGAGCTCATCAGGTCAGGAAAGCCTCGCTTGTTCATTTGATACAAGACCGGAAAATCAAAACGTGTCACACTTATACCAGCCACCGCGTACACCGGCTGCCCGCCACTATCTTACGAGGGCCCATTATCTCGCTTTCACTACCAATTGCGTGGTCTAAGAACAAGTGAAAGCTCAAAGTCTCTCGAGCCGCAATTTTAAAAGTGGGTGAGCGAAGCGCAGAGCTCCCATGGAAAACAAGTCATCGTGCAGAGCTAGGCAAGTTTACTGGAGATATATTATTGATAACAAGTTTAATATATTGCTGCAGCCTACACCACCGAAGTGGCAGTACGGCTCCTCGAGTGTTTTAAACATTGCTGATGTTGAGCGTCTTGATTGAATTTGTGGAAACAACCAAGGAATATATTATGCAAGGTAGAGACCTCGTGGGTGCGTGCCACGCTGATGCCGGTCACTTTTTCCCACGTATGTTATGAGTCAATTTTTACCTTGTATATTACTTTTGTTGTTGTGCGCTAATGTACAGTATTGTCCCTGAAAATGATGCGCACCATTTTAGGGAATCAATCGACAAATTTTTAAAAAGCTGACCCTCCAACTCGAACCGATCGGCTATACTTCAAATCGCGAGTGAACGAATAGCGTTTCACATTCATTTTCACCGTTTATTTGAATGCAATACCCGAATTCCCGCGATCGCCTTCACAATTTTAACCGCCTCCCTTACACGCTGATTGTGCATGCAGCGGTCGCGGACAAGTTTGTATATACAGTACCTATCTCTCTTTGCAAGTACGTGCTTGGATATAGCAGTTATTCGTAATGTAGTTACACCTGAAGACGCAAATATCATCGGTCCTTCAAGTCGTTTTTGTTAATCTACGCCAGCCAAACATGCCGGTGCTTTTCGGAAAATTGGAGTGTGCGTTCAGAATTTTAGGTAATAATTTTCGGCAAAGAGAACACCCCGACGCTTTGCTCGCTCTTCGTGGACTGTTATATCAACTTGCCTCACCAGCAGCTGATAATTTCTCCTACTTGCATCGTTACGCAAAACTGAACGGGCGCATGCACGATGAAACAACACGGCAGTGGTCGGCCACGAAGTCAGTAGATACCCAGGCATGTCGGTGGCACATTTCAAAAGTGACGGATCGGCGCTGCGTGACGCAAGTGCACACTATGTATTGTAACACAGGGAAGGACTACACGGACACTAGAGAAGGGACAAATCGCTCTTGTGCCCCATAGTCGAGCGCTGTGTTAAAATATGTTAAAGTACTGTCACCAACTGGTCCAGCTTTCAGTCCTTCTGTGTACATGTGCTTATTTGAGGACGTCCCATTATTACAAACCTAGCTACCCAGTATTATGCACCTTTTCTGCATAAGTTTGATAGAATAGCTCTCTATATGTAGTAAACAGTTTTTCTTGCATGCTCGTCTACTGACGCAACCAGCAGCCAAGAAGCTAGAGACCACAAGAGCGCATAGAAAGGGTTTGAGCATTCGCACTTGCGATCATAGCGGTGTCACACGGGCACTTTTGATTGCAATCAGCTAGGACATCTGCGCCAAACTCGATCCAGTGCAGAAGCGACAGACCTGTCGATCTCGATCAAAAGTATTCGAGATTCGAGTGACACCATTATTAGTGACTGCTAACTGCCCAAACTATTCGGATCAAATATGGTGCAGCCGTCATCTAACTGCGATATAAAAGGGCACGACATAGCAAACAAGAACCCGTGCGACAGTGTTGTTGTCAGTACAGTGTGTCAGACCCTAAATCTCATGCGGAAGTATGTCTGCACAAACATGATCACGCTTACGTGGGTGTAACTCAACGCTACCGCTCTCATGAACCAGCCAACACTAAGATATCATCAAATGTGCAAGGAACTAAATTTGTTAAACCACCACACGGCACACACAAGACAGCCAGCACTTCAGCATATCACATCGACGTGGAATGTTGGTCATTCAACGCTAGCGCTTGCACGAAACACCCACGGCGCTCGATCGCCCCCCTCTGAAGGATCGGTCAGCCGAGAATCACTGCCACATCACCAGATTCGCAAGAAATAATACCGCAATTCGGAAGACACAGAACACCTGCGCTGACAGTCGACGTTGGCACACCACTATGGACTAAAGCGCCTAGGAATGTTCACGCGATTTCGGTGCCAAGGCCGCGCGCTGTCACCAGAAAAGCAGCTAGGGCGTGGCCACTCGTATTAGATCGTGCCATGACTCGCCGTTGCGCTGCAGTCACTGTCTGCAACGGTGCTGGAATGTAATGTCGCGGCCGGGGAGCATGTTTGACAACCGAATGTTGGAGAACGCATGCGAGAGAGAAGATACGCCCATCTCGTCTGCTACGGCACTCATTGGCTGCCAGAGCTGCAAACGTCATTTCCGCGCAACACTTGACGCCCGCATTAATCCTGGCCGCCGTCGCCGCGCTCGCGGGGTGAGGAACAGGTGATCGCGGTGTTGCGTTGTGTCAATACGCCAGACTCTGGCCGTGCTCCCTTAAGGCACGTTTACAATAGAGCGAAACGACACTGTCATGACCCCGACGAAAATACCAGGCAGACGCAAATCATCACCCGACGAGTCCCCCGCCGACAAAGTTGCCAGGCCCCATGGTCACACTAGGCCAACGACGACGACGACGCCTCAAAAGACAGCATTTCATTGCAGTGTAACATGATGAGAGACCAAAAACCCCAGCAAAACGCATCCGCAGACCTGTCTTCGGCTTGTCGTCAGGAGATCGGTGGCCGAGCGGAAATTCGACCCATGTCTTTGCTTCATACCACTACGAAACCGGCAATCTTGGAGGAGCCAACAATACCTTCTCAGAGGCTTCCAATGCGTCTGAATAGGCAGCTCGAGCCCCCAACGGAAGTCTTTTATTCACTACCCTATTTTGTATCCACAACTCCGTCCTTTGTTTCCATGGTATATGGCGGAAGCTGCGCCGAGTAGCCCGAGAGGGACAATTTAGAGAAGGAGGCATGGCTGAAAACGTGGTGTAGGTGTGCAAGTTTAGCTGGTGTCGCTGCGTGTGCCCCCAATTGGACTTCAGAATTGGCCAACGAAAGACTGTTAGCACGACTAGACGCTACCCTTCGGGACACCACCGGCAGACTGCTTGTGTCTTTGCAGTGTACATAGGCCGACGACAAGATAAAGACACTCCTAAAGACAGCTCGCATACCAAAATCAGTGTCGTGTCTCTCTAGTGCATACGGACCTTAAGGGCTGCAGAAATAAACGTCTTTTTGTTTCTTCACCGAACCACTACCACCACCGCCACCAATATGTCAATGATCCGAGTGCTTCGGGGTTGTTTCCGAACTACTGAAGCCGTAAATAAACAGTGTCTGGGCTGACTGCGTGGACAGGGGCATCTGCACACTCGTGGCATTACGACGAGTAGTGGACAGACACCAATTTACGCGTTGAAGCGAGACGTTGAGCGGTCGTGTCCGCTGGGTTCCATAACGTGGGGAGCTCGTTGTTCATTATGCGTGTTTAACTAATGCCTAAGTTTTATTCCCCATAGTAGTACTTTTAATCCCCATTCTAACGGCCGCATGCGATGGCTGTACGCTACCGTTCATGTTTTGAGCAGTTTCCACTGCTTGTTTTAACTTACGAGTTTTAAACAGATCGGTACCAACTTGTCTAAATACAACATATTGTAATGTACATACCAACCGGCCTAGTTCAGGTCGCTAATACCGGTGAACTTTCTTCATTCTGTTTCTGTAAAACACTGTTTACACTTGAGCACAGCTTACGTGTTCAAGTCAGTATATGTAAAGTTTACTAAAACAATTATTTGCAAAAATATCACATTATCAGGTCCTCAGTTAAGAAAAACTGCTTGGAGCATGTTGTGAATATGCATTTGCCTGTCTGAAGCCCTCCCCATTAAGGCTGCAGGAGTGACTCTCAGTGAAGACTTGAATTGAAAGCGTAGAACTAATAAAGTGAGTTGCTCGGAATGAAAATTTTAAAGGTCCTGAGACTGGAGGAAGCCGATGACATTATTCACATGATTTTTACTTTCTCTGTCCATTGATACTTGCTTATGCTTATAACAAAACACCGGATCTTCTCTTGAGCACGTAACACCGTGAAGTTAGAAATTACTAGCATTAATTCTATTTGTGTGCATTGAATTTTCTACTTCCTTCTGCGATGCCTTCAGGACTCAGAAGTAATACAAATAAAACATATGGCCTAAACATACTCTTGCGGAAATTTATTGAAAACTAAAGCCACTCTTAACCGTCATTTAGTTTTCTTTGCACCACCTGCCCGTGATGTATCTTTTTTTCTATTCGTCATTGTAGTAAGTTGCTCAGTACCATCACAGTGATACAGTTGGGAGCCACGCACATGATCTCAAATCTGGTTTTTGTATTGCAGTGAAACTACCCCTTGTCTCTCCAATTTTGCTTGAAATATTAACCATGGTCACCTGCAAGTTATACGTTTGCACTATTTTGGAGAATGACTGCTGCCCAAAGTCCGCAAAACTGCGACTGGCATCACGATCCGACCCTGCATTGTCGAGTAACTAGTTAGTTCATCTTAAAACAGGACATACTCAGTGATTGAACAACAGTTTTACGTTTTGCGCCGTTTTTGCTGCAGGTAAAAAAATTGCCCACAGCTTCCCTCGGGGGAACACTGAGGAGGATGCGGAGCATATAATTGGTTAACGGGGTGTTTAAAGTGCGACTTACTTGGGTCGATGGCTAAATTGGTTAACGTGGTTGTGAAATGGGGTGTTAAATTGCGACTTACTTGGGTCGATGGCTAAATTGGTTAACGTGGTTGTAGGAGGGGGTGTTAAATGAGTGAACACGTACACACGTATGCGAAAAGACGGCGCTGGTCGAAGGGACGTCGATCATTGTGTTTGTGGATTCGTTGGAATTCATTTCACCGCGACCTTGGACGTCGACGCGCCGTACAAACCAACCGACGAGCGGCAAACTGAGCGAGCGAGCGCCGACCTTGAGTATATATACAGCGCGACGGCGCATGCACTGTCAGCTGTTGAATGTTCTCGAAGGAAAAGCGCGCGCGCGGCACAGATGGCGACGGCGCGACGGCGCATGCGCGGGCGTCAGCTGTCGAATGTTCGAGAAGCGGTGCGGACGGCGCGGACGGCGCACTACAAGGCGCGAGTATAAGATCCTTCCGCATCTAAAACTGCCTGGAGCACATTATGAGCACTTGACAGTTTAAACTCGCAATTACTAACCATATGCATCGATCGTGCAGACAAGACCGTCGGTATCCTCAAAATTGCTAAAATATGAACGGTGACGTACGGCCGCACCTGCAACAGCGCAATAAGGCGACCAGATTAAAACGCGACATGCGTTTAACAGCCGTGACGAACATGCTGCGGGATCTATGGGAGAACGCGAGCCTTGATGCTTGCGACGTTCCGGCAAACAAATACGTCTTGGGCGCAGTCTCTCTTTGCAATTGACCCAAGGCTGTTTACATACGGTTTCAGTAGTTCAGAAACAACACAAAAGTAATCTGATTCACAAAACACAACACACACACAGCTGCTCTTAGTATACCACCACTACCGGCGAGTCCACGGTATGCCTTGACTGCCGCGGACTCGCCGCAAGAAACAGCCAAAAACCAGCATAAATTCCAACTGCACGCCTAAATGACATTCGTGGTAGCCGCTGCCAATGAGCGCCGCAGACGACGTGGGTGTCTCCCTTCTTTCGCGCGCATTCTCCAGCATACGGCTGTAAACACGCGGCCGGGGAACACCACGCCGCATGCCCGATACTCGGACCCATTGGTGATGGACCCTGGTGCATGAACTTGTCGTACCCAGGCGTTGTTGCTGCGCTGTGAGCAGTTGGTTATGTTGGTAATTTGACACATTGAAGTTAAATGTAGTCCTGCGCATCAGCGGCAATTCATAGCTCTGGCGGTGCGGCCGTCGTTGGTGAAGTGGTTGCATTTGGCGCAGCGGAAGCATAGCTTTCTGCGGTGAATACCCTGCCACATCCCTTTTAAAGGAAGGCGCACAGGGCAATTCTGG